>JANRMR010134367.1:0-12780 GCA_025434825.1 Bergia sp. 'catenularis' | reverse complement strand
CAGCCAAGTTTTACTGGTTCAATTAAGTTCGACTGAATTAAATTCGACTGTAGTACGACGTTTGAAACAGGCCTAAGAAAATCAAATTACTTGATGGAATGAATAAGTCTTTGATTCTCTTTGGCTCAGTTTAAGATATTTGGAGTTTTTTTTCATAAAGTTTATCGAACGATTGCACTGTTAGAACTACATATAATGTCGCTAATCTCACACAAGTATGTAAGTATGTGAGTATGTAAGTTGGACCAGTCTGAGTTGACGTTAAGTAAATTAATTCCGCCTATTTCCGTACAAACAAATATTGCTAAAATTTTACTTAATGGAATGGTTTTCTTTGAATATATTTGGCTCGGTTAAGACTTTTTTGCTTTTAAATAATTGCGTCCCTGCAAGCCGATGACAATCTAGCTTTTAAATGAGCTGCGCCTGGCATAACGTTCCTGAACAACTGTATGTATTATTGATCAGAGCTAATCTGTGCTCTCAAAACACTTGGAAAAGTAAGCCACAAACAGAATAATGACTTCAGATAGGACTACAACAGCTAACTCAAATGTTCGCAACGGCAAGCGAATATAATGTTTCCGACTTTAATTTAACCATATAGCTACCCAAGCTGAGGGGTATAGGGTTCAAATAGTTATCTTTATTTTCAACAAATACTTTTTTTATAAGAAAGTCAAATTTTTGGGCTGAGGCTGGTTATTCTTAGTTATTTTGAGGATTTCAGCCTCAAATCTTCTTAAAATGTTCTTATTTTTTTAGGATTGGGTACAGTAATTTAGTGTTTTCTTAAAAGATGTACAAGTGTCACTAGTTACCTATGTATATCCACATTCGGAGTAACCATCAGGCGATAACGCACGAGCATTAGGCATTATTTTACAGTTTAAGGGACCGGTCATTATTTAGCGGGGGGGAGGATTACTAAACTGAGAAAAACGTTTGGCCAATAAGTTGTGGCCCTCCCTTCTAAAGGGTCAAAAAAATTGTGACCCTCCCCTTACCCCTTTGGAAAAAATTGTGACCCTCCCCTTGGGCAAATAGTAAAACAGTTGCAAACAAATAACATTTAGTGTTTCGTTTTGGAAGTCAAACTTTAATTAGCAATACAGATACCGCACTTTCCATGTCCTGCATGTTCTGACAGATTTGGTAGTACACAAGATGTCCCCGATTTGAAGTTCCTCGCTGCAAACATCAATTTCTTCATCACTGTCATCATTATCTCTGACTTCGTCGTCGTCTTCATTGTCATTGTCATTGTCATTGTCATTGTCATCGTCATTGTCATTGTCATTGTCTTCGTCGCTTTCATTGCCATCCGTTTCACTGCTACCTCCAGTGTCTGTTATTTCTTCCAGATCACTGGCATTGCCAATTTCCTCAAGCACTACATCATTTTCACATTCTCCATCCAATTCTTCATCCTCAACATCATATTCATCGTCGCTTATCATATCTATTGTAACTAATGACCTCGCGATGTGGGCAGCAATAATATCTACTTTGTCTCTTTTCAGGGTGCCCTTTGAACATCTAATACAATGTTTGTCAAGGTATAGATCGAGAAAGGAGACTTTCAACTTTTTGAGTTGCCCTTCCCTATACATTGATGGCCAGTTGAAGTCATCGTACGTCTTGTTCTTTTCTTCTCTTTGAACCCTTTTCCTTAATTCTTCCCGTTTCTTTTTCTTGAGCTGTAGATTATCAAGGTGGGCGATGTAATTCCTGACGAGATCTTCTTCTACTATGAATTCTTTGCAACAACAAATTATCTCCACTGAATATAGTATGTAAAATAAATGTTCTCTACGTATCCCCAGCCTAATCATCTTCTTAGCATGTTCTTAAATTTGGGGATTTTTTCAGCCTCAACGTTCTTATAAAAAAAGGTTCATATAAAAAAAAGAAGAGTGTAAACTCATAAATTTTGGTGACTATGTCACGTTCACTTCCGGCAAAATATTTCTTGGCAATGTATCAGTTGTTGAATGAGATATGATGGAAAATTTGCTTCTTAAAACCCTTGCTTTGTTCTATATCTAGTTCTTCAAAAATGACAATTTTCATTGTATACAGTTTCAAAGACATTACAAGTAATTTAGCAAAGTTAAGAAATGCATATAGCGTGGCAAATTAACATTGCTTTGCAGAAGCTGTCATTTGCAACTATTTTACTTCAGTCTGGGTCAAAACACTTGGTTACATCATCACTTGTTTGGAACAGCAGATATCAACCAATCATCATCCAAATTCTGATTTGTTTTCTCATAACCATTTGAATGTTCATCTGGTAGTTTTAATTAATAATCTGAGAAATACATACACGCTTTTTTCTATAAGAACAAACTTTATAAGAACACCCAGGTTGAGATTTGCCGAAAAATTAAGAACAAGCTCAGGCTGAACTTAATGATTTCAGTATTTTATTGAATGAAAGTCCACAGATAAAATTGTAAAGTTCATGATTACGTTCCAACCAACACAGCGATTGAGCAAACAGTAAAAAAGACACGTGTTTCCTACATTACTGTATTGTTTTCTACGTCTAATCCAGTGTGTGGAATAATCTGGAATTAAGAACAATTTAAGAACAAATTGAGGCTGAAAGCGCCAAAAAATTAAGAACAGTTTGGCCTCAGCCAAAATACATAAGTCGTAAGCAAAGTCTCTTCAACTTGTTAACCATCGAAGCGACTGTAACATTCTGATTGATTATTTTCCGATGTTGTTTTTACTGCTCAAACAAATTTAGTATATTTTTACTTTCGATAGAAAAGGCTTTGGAGTACATATTTATATCAATTTCTATTCAGGCCATCAACATTTGATCCCAAAGACTATGGTAGTCATAGTAATTAAGTTAGTTTTATATATGCAATTTACGCCAGTTGGATTTCTATAAAGAAAATAAGCGAAGGGGAATCCCCTACTGTATGTCGAATATTTTGTAGATGACGTGTCTAATTAGGCCAACTTTCACTTTCGAACGAATTCTCTGTGCAACTTTTCTGCTTTCTTTATTTGATAGCACTTTTACTCGAGTTTTATTGCCGCTCCACTTACAAATGAAAAAATGTGAGCAATTTTAATATAATGGAGTAAGATGTGTTTCTCTTAAAAAAAACATGATTTTCAGGTTGTTTTTGGAGGCAAAAATATTTTATGCAAATTACTTGACTTGGACACAAAACAGATATGAACCAATCAAAACCATTCAAATAAGTGTTTATCATCACATATCCAATCAAAATGCTGAAAATGTTCCCTTGACCAGTCTTGTACTGGTTACTGGAGTAAATTCGTTGGTCATTTGAAGCGGCTACAACATGGCTTCTGACTTCGATCTTTCGTATTCTGACAGTACAGCATCGAGCGAAGGTAAGTCTGTGTTATTATATAGACAATCTTTTACCAATATCTTAGCAAGTGAATTTCAAATTTCAACAAGATATTAGTTACCAATATGACCCTACTAATATGTACACATTTGCTCAATGTGGCAGGTCGTCACTTCTCCGAAATTTTATATTCTCGTGTTGCCCATTGTGGCAGGTTTTGCTCAAAATTCTCACATTTTATATTCACTCGTCTGCTTCTTTTGTAGCGAATCGCGTTTCTTTATACATATAAAAAGTTCACAAACCGTTGTTGAATACACCACTTTGGTCTATTTCAAGTTAAGAAAATCAAATTACTTGATGGAACGAATTAGTCTTTGATTCCCTTTGGCCGGCCCAGTTTAAGATATTTGGAGTTTTTTTCATAAAGTTCATCGAACGAATGCACTGTTGGAACTACATGTAATGTCGCTAATCTCACACCGGCTTGTAAGTATGTGAGTATGTAAGTTAGACCAGTCTGAGTTGATTTTTTGGGCCGTTTCACTGATTTGTATCGAGACCAATCTGAATCCGTACCGGCCTGGGCTCGTATGACCTTCCAACAGGCTCTGCAGGCAAAACAAAAAAGCCTTCGCCTTGCGAACCTTTTGACTTAGGAAATAAGACATTAGAGGCTACTTGTTGGTTGGCTAGAGTTTTAACCAGCCTCGTGCATGTGTAAGATCTCGCCTTCTAAACCAACTTTTTTATAATAATCGATTTTCAGAATGTTTTTGATACATTTTACTTGAGGCATTCTCTGTGCAGATTACTTTGTCTCATTTTAATCCTTGGACCGGGAACAAGCAAAACGCAGCAGATACACTCAGTTTTTTTTTTTATATAAGAACATGCAATTGTGAGCTGAGGCTAAGCCAATTACTGGATGTTCTTATTTTTTGGCGATTTGAACCTCAAAGCGTTCTTAAGGCATATGTAGTGTCGAAATGTGAAATATTACTTGAAATATTACAAGTAATTTAGCAAAGTTAGCAAATGCATATAGCCTGGCAAATTAACGTTGTTTCCAGAGGCTGTCATTTGCAACTATTTTACTTCAGTCTAGGTCAAAATAACTTGATATACGGCATCACTTGTTTGGAACAGCAGACATCAACCAATCATCATCCAGATTCTGATTTGTTTTCTCATATTCATCATTTAAATGTTCATCTGGTAGTTTTAATTAATAATTGGAGAAATTAAGAACAAACTTTATAAAAACACCCAGGCTGAGATTTGCCTAAAAATTAAGAACAAGCTCAGGCTGATTAGTTAATGAGTTTTATTGCGGCTCCACTTACAAATGAAATCACGTGAACCCTTTTAATATTGTGGGGTAAAAATTGATTCTCTGTAACAGCAAACGATTGTTAGATTGTTTTTGGTTTGTTTTGCTCGTTTTGTCTGGGTCAAAGACTTGGACCGGGAACAAGCAAAACAAAACAGATATGAACCAATCAAAACCATCCAAATAACTGTTTATCATCACATATCCAATCAAAATGCTGAAGATGTTCTTCCCGTGACCATTCTTGTACTGGTTACTGGAGTCAATTCGTTGGTCATTTGAAGCGGTTGCAACATGGCTTCTGACTCCGATCGTTCGTTTTATGACAGTACAGCATCGAGCGAAGGTAAGCATGCGTTATTATATAGACAATCTTTTACCAATATCTTAGCAAGTGAATTTCAAATTTCAACATGATATTAGTTACCAATATGACCCTACTACTATATACACATTTGCTCAATGTGGCAGGTCGTCACTTCTCCGAAATTTTATATTATCGTGTTGCCATTGTGGCAGGCTTTGTTTAAAATTCTCACATTTTATATTCACTCGTCTGCTTCTTTATACATATAAAAAGTTCACAAACCGTTGTTGAATACACCACTTCGGTCTATTTCAAGTTAAGAAAATCAAATAACTTGATGGAATGAATTAGTCTTTGATTCTCTTTGGCTCAGTTTAAGATATTTGGAGTTTTTATCATAAAGTTCATCGAACGAATGCACTGTTGGAACTACATGTAATGTCGCTAATTTCACAAGGTGTAAATTATTTTGCGATTACACCGAAAAAGTGCCAAACCTGACTTTTTCATTCGGGTGAGTATGTAAGTTAGAGCAGTCTAAGTTGATTTTTTGGGCCGGTCAATTGTAATCAGTTGCACTGATTCGTATCGAGACCAATCTGAATCCGTACCTGCCTGAGCTCGTATGGCCTTCCAACAGGCTCTCCGGGCAAAACAAAAACACAAAAAGCCTTGCCTTGCGAGCCTTTGCCTTAGGAAATAAGACATTAGAGGCAACTTGTTAGCTGGCTAGAGTTTGTACCAGTCTCGTACGTGTGTAAGATGTCGCCTTCTAAATCAACTTTTTTATAATAACCGATCTTCAGAATGTATTTGATATATTTTACTTAAGGCATTCTCTATGCAGATTACTTTGTCTGGTTTTAATCCTTGGACCGGGAACAAGCAAAACACGACAGATATGAACCTATCAACGCCATCCAAATAATTGTTTAACAGAAAATAGCCAATCAAACAGTTGAATTGAAAATGTTTTTTCCTTGGTCAGTGACGCATTGGAGACTGTTATTTGTTAGTGATTCCAAGCGGCTGCAACATGGCTTCTGACTTCGATCTTTCGTATTCTGACAGTACAGCATCGAGCGAATGTAACCTTGTGGGATCATATAGATAAGCTTCTACTATTATCCTAGCAAGTGAATTTCAAGTTTTAACATGATAATGATTATCAATGTAACCCTACTATTGTTTACTCATTAACTCAGTTTAGCAAGTCGTCACACTTCTCCGAAATTTTAAACTCGTGTTTGTGATCGTGATGCTCATTGTGGCAAGATTCGCTAGGAGTTCTCACAATTTATATTCACGTGCCCCCTTCTTGTTTTGAAGAGAACCACATTTCTTTTCAAATATTAAACGTTCGCAAGTCGGCCTATCAAATTACTTGATGCAATGATCATCTTTAAGGCTCAGTTTCTAGTTTGCCTTGTTTGTAAACTTTTTTAACCTAGATAGCCGATGATAAAATGATAATTTTAATTTTAATTCAAAAGTTGATTGCCTGGCATAAAATTCTTTGAATGAATGCACTGTTGTAGTAAATGGTGCTAAACCCAGACTGATATGAATTATTTTTCAATAACATCGAAAAAGTGCCGAATCTGACTTTTTCATTTCGGCGAGTACATGAATGAGACCGTTCTGAGATGACTTTTTTTGTCCGGTCTAATGTAGACAGTTTTACTGATTTGTATCGAGACCAATCTGAACTTGTAACAGTAGGAGTTTTTTTTATTAAAGCACTGTTGCCAATATGTAAAAATAGTGCAGTTAATTATTACAACAAACTTTTTGTTACTAATTAACGCAAAATCTTTAACGAACACCCATTTAAACTCCAATGAAATAATGAGTATTACCACGATATATTAGCCCTTAAAATGGGTCTTCATTCTCTCCAGGTTGTTTTGAAACTTAGATATTTTCTTTTTTACCATGGAATCATGGATAAGAACAAGTTGTTTGACACTGATTAAGTGACGCCATCACGTATAGAAAATCATAGTCCATACTGTATGGGTGGAATACATACAAGATACTCTATGAGCTAATAATCTACGATCGTACAGTTTGCAATAATTACAATATTGCCGATGTACGATGTATCTTGCTATACTGTCATTTAACTAGTATTACCACTGGAGTTCGAAGGCGATGTAAAATTGGGATGAAGCTGTATATTGTCTTTCGGTAGTGTGTGTATATTTATGTGTCAAAATTTGTTGTCAGGTGCAGCTGAGATGTACGAGGCACAAACACCTCCTTTGAACGAATGGGTCTCAAACGTGTTGGATAAGGGAGAACTGGGACAAATGGTGGATGAGGAGAATGGTGTACTTGAAATCCGTGACTGGCCACGTTTTACCAAGAGATATATCAAAGAGCAATACAAAAAGAATACCCTAAAACAAAAGTGCCACGCCAGTGCGATGCAGTTCAAGGTGATGAGCAAAAAAGAAATCAATAATATTGTTAGGACGGCGTTCTTGTCTGTGACAGGTGCAAAAGAGGTAACGACTGATAAGAAATTTGATCCATCCAATGGTGAGGTGATTTCCAGAAGATTTAGGATGCCCAAGAAATTTCTCACAGTGTACTTGAAGCGACTAAAGAAGGTTTGTCAGTTGCGAATATTCTCATTTCTAAAATTAGCAGCTCAGTAGCCAATAACTTTCCTCACTATTATGTCACTCATATTGAAAAAGAAGCCGAGCTTCATCTTAATTCTTATTCCTTAGCCCGAGTTTCTCTCGGTGAACAGCGAAACTCCTCCATACCTGTTGAAAATCTGGATTTGGATTATCTGACAAGTAGTTGTTTCAAAAAATCCTCGAAAAAATATATAAATCATGTAGACATACACCGACAACGTTTTTTCTTTATTGTCAAATGCGTTGTATTGTGTATTTGACGCCCTCACTTTCTACATAAATTTGCCCTTTTGCCCACCGATTACTGATAGTTTTACCAGGAAGTTTTATCAAATTAGACAAAACATCCTACATTTTTAAATGGGACGCCACTTGTACTAGTTTTTCCTAATTAGTGTTAAGTTGTCTAAAACTACATATTGCCATCATACTAATTTGTTAAGTTCAAATTACGTATAAAATTAGTTATAATGAATTGTGTAATTTACAAACATTCACTTAGTTTGTTAATTTACTCAACTTTACCATTTTTGATTGTTTATTCTTTTTCACTCCTAGTCAACTTATTTTATTTTTGTTCTTTTCTATTTCATTTAATCTAGTGTCATGTTATTTCATGTTATTTCATTCATTTCATTTTTTATAATTTCTTTTTTATTATTTTATTTTAGTACAGGCAACAACAAAAGGACAGCGAATTAGGTTGCGACACAAGAGATGGTAGACCTTGCTTTTCAGAAAAATTCTAGAAAGCTTATTCTTATGCACTACCAGTGCACTTACACACTCAAAAGTATGTACACATTTATTCACAAACACCAACACCAACACAAACACAAACAAAAAGTTTGATAACAAACGTTTATTTATGTTCAGAACCTCATAGAGTCAAGAGTCTAAAATACAGTACGAGTTTCGTATTCAAATCCTTAAGCTCCATTTACACTACACTCGATTTTTGGTACGGCACGGATGAAAGTGTTACTCATACCGTTTTTATGCGTGCTCAGGCTACCTATTTAGGTAATCCGAACAGGGGTAAAATTGGCACGGGTGTTATTTTTATCCGTGTCGTACCAAGAATCGAGTGTAGTGTAAATGGGCTTTCACAGGAACTGGAAAATATCTCCACTTTAGCAGTGTCAGTTGTTTCCAGCCATAGATTGAGTTACTATCAATAGAAATCAGGAATCAAAGAACCCTTCAATTTTTTCGGTGCCGGGAAAAGTAGAAGAGTTTCAAAACGTTTTTCCAATATCTATTGACATAAAATATTATCAACACAACTTGAAGAAGATGAAAAAATAACAGTTCAGGTTTGCACGAAATTAAAATATTATAAAATTCCCTTCATTATATAAAAAAAGTAACATAAAGATAGTAATTGGCCCAATATTTTATGGAAAAGCGTGCTAGTTTGTGAAGAGAGAAACATACGTTCTTACGGTAAGCTGCAGCTTCGGACATAATCGTAAGTAGAACCAATTTCCTTGCTATGGGACCAGCGTTGACTTCCGTTGGGAGTTTGGAGGCGGCGGGTTGGAATATACTGTTCCTACTAATGTTATCCGAAGTTGATTACTTTAATTATTCACTTACAAGTACATTTTCATTGTTAGATTGAAAAAAAAAAGAAACAAAGGTTAGCACATGCAACGGTGCAAATTTGCTATAATTAAATTGTTATACTCAACTAAATAAACTGCCTGATGGCTGGTGTACGTATTTCTATAGACGTCCCAAAAAATTTTTTTCAAAGTTTACATCGCGACAAAGGAACTGCATCAGCTGAAAATCTCGTGCACAAAGTATTTCCTGATAGTGGTCCTCCCAAGGTTAGAAGAAAAAATTTGCATCTGTTTATGTTATTGTCTCAGTCTGAACTTACTTTCTGTACTTTAATCAGTAGAACAAGATAAAAAGGCAAAACGTGTAACACTATTTCAGATAAGGATGTCATGTGGTTCGAAAAAACTATGGATTATCAAAACGGAAAAAAGAAAGCAAGTTTCCGTTTGGAAAAGTAAACATCTTGTTTAAACATCTTAGTGTATACAAAGTGTGTACGAGTGTTCAAAGTACGAGACAACCATTTTTAAGAGAGATTGTTTCTGTTACCTCTTTTCATGCCTGTAGCACTAACACTTTTTAAAATGAAACTATATATTGATTTATTAACTTGAAAGGGTGGAAACAAAGTGTGCATTTCAAAAAGATCGCTCGACCGTTCTTTGTATGCAAGACCGCTTTCAGTAACATTCGCAGAGAATCAGGCTACTCAAGTAGAGGAAGTTCCAAACGGTTGTGATTTGGAAGTAGTTGTGCCGCCAGCGAATATCCAGACTGAAGGTAGGTTGCCTTGAAATTGTGATGCAGAAACGTATTAGGACGTGACCTAAAGCGAGGAAACAACTGTAGGAAAGTATCAAAATCTTAACCAATAAAACAACATGCGAGTTATGATTTAATTATTTAGTTAAATCTATAATACTAACACAGAGAACAAACTTATGCCTCGACAGGGACCCAAATTTATCAGTACTCGCTCTCCAGTTTGAAATTTCACAGGGGCAATTACCATAGAAACAAGCCTAGTATACGGGCTTTGCGTTATGTTATGTTGTGTTGAAAGTATTTTGCTGCACCTTTTATATATGCTGTGCTGGACTGTGTTGTGTTGTATTGCATTGCATTGTATTGTATTGCATTGTATTACATTGTATTGCATTGTATTATATTATATAATTTGTTGTTAACTACAGCTGTGTTACCGGTAAATGTGAGGGTAACAGACTCAGAGGAACACGTCATCGGTGAGGCAACATACACGTACGAGGCTGGACTTGGTGACATTCTCGGTATTGGTCTAGAGATTTTGGATCCAAACTACAAAGACAAAGTGTACGACTGCAATGGAGATAAGAGTGATAGTAGTGGCAGCAGTACAACCAAACCAGAGGATGGTGGAAGACAGACTAACAATGACAGTTATTCTTCTTTTGGTAATTATGCCAGTAACTGAATGACCATTTTTAAATTTGTTGTTCCTAAGAATAACGAAATCATCTAAGCTGCACATGATTTATGTCTATTCCGATTTAAAAAAAGGTTTACACGTCTTACCATTTTGCTTAACTGAAATAACTTTGCTAACATATTTTTAGAATTTTCTTAGCTTTAATGTTTACACAATTAACCTTTCAAAAACTTATTCAGACGGTTGACTTTCTAAAGGTTAAACCATTCAATCAAAAACCAGAATCTATCTCTGCATTTAAGTCCCATGTTATAACACTCTCTACCTTACCGTTTTCTTCGCAACATGTATCATTTAAAAGATATATTGGTTGTGTTTTACACAGGAAGGAAAAATTACAACCTGACAAACCTAAAGGCCTTAATGTATGGTGCAGCAAAGCTTGGCTCCAGAGAAATTATTCGAATAATTTTAAATAGTAACTATGGTAGAGATGTGTACGAATCGTATATTATGGAAGACATTCTTCCTGTTGATGTTGCAAGGCGTCATGGCCACCATGAAATCGCTTCCTTCATCGGCGTTCTACAGGAAAGGTAAAGTACTATAATATGTTTTTTTTTTCTCAAGTAAACTTATTTTTGCTCTCAAGCTTCTCATATAATGGTATAAGATACACAGCTTCAGTGTAAATAAGGGTTCCATCTTTCTGGTTTAATAAAGTGTTTAATAAAGTTCTTATTATCTTATTACCTAAAATAAGATGACAACTTTATTTATTAAAGGTAACATATATCAGTCACAGAATTACTGATTAACCAGCTCCTTTTACAAAAAGTAATTTACATCATTTACATGTATTTCAAAATTTAGCTGCAATAACTATAATGCAAAAATTAGTCAAAATGTTACTCGGTGCAATACAGCTAGCAATGTATATTATTAACAAATATTACTAATTATTAATAACATTAAGAGTTACAATGTAATTATGTTGTACACAATTTGTGAAAGAAAGTTAAATCGTTTTGCAAGTGCAGTGTGGCCAACAACAAGCTGCAATTTAACGTTTGTCTTCTCAAAAACGATTTGAATAAAATTTTCCTTGGTTTTTGCACATGGCATTTTCTTTACAGTTTTTTGTACCTGGTTCCATATTGTGATTGTCCAAACATTAAGTGTCCGCTCTCTATCTTCTGGAACACTGAAAGTCTGCCTTACTCAAAAGGGTTGATCTAGAATGAATATACAAGCTTGTTCTTACGAGAGCATTCATATAATCAAGAGCAGTCTTAAGTACTTTTTGAGAGACAGTAACATCTGTTAATGTAGGATTCTATGTAAAATCTAAATCCTTAAACTCAGGGGTTGTTCTAGTGTACATTTCCACATCTAGAATGATACGAGGCTGATCGATTCGGCGTACGAAAATGACTCCTAATTACAGACAGACATATTTCATTCAAGTTCTACGTTTACAGAAAAATTAAGGAAGAAGATAAAAAGGCCAGTGGATCGAAAATATAAGTCAGCTGGTCCGTCCAAGCAAAACAATTATCTTGTCTAATTCCGTACTGGAATGAACTTCTACCTTCTTTACATAATTGTGGAACATGCTACCAATTATTGTTCCAGAACGTCTTATACGTACCGAAATAGGACTTATAGGGTATCATGTGAAAGGATTTAGTCTCAAAGTGGAAACAAGAGGAAGTTGTACTGATATGAACCTCGATCCGGTACCATGTAAACATCGCTCAATACTATAAAATTGCGGTCCTTTGTTTATGACAGGCGATAAAGATAAGGATAAAATGACGATATGTTATATTCAATTATTGCAGACCAAAAAACACCAAGCCAGTACGTTATTCACATTTCTTTTCGCGCGTACTAAATTTTGCAAATACAAATAAAGGCCTAAAAGGGGCATTTCAATGGTCTAGGTTATTTTTTTTTAACATTATACAAAATATCCTGAATAAAATGATTATGCTAATTTTTTTTGTCAAAAATTTGTATAGTTGCGCGAAAAATTAAATCAATGTGTTTAGCAAAATCTTGGGGTTAAATTCGGAAAAGTTCAGAAACAATCGCTTTTGCAAATTTAACCTCAGCGAAAGCAATCTTGTGTGATCAGATACCATAAAGTTCGGAATATAGGGGGG
>JANRMR010134366.1:0-22192 GCA_025434825.1 Bergia sp. 'catenularis' | reverse complement strand
GTGGTCCAGATCGGCTGCAGAGCTGATTTTGTGAATTCTGACCGAGTTTACAGCCATATGAGCCCAAAATCTCATATGTGGCCAACTATGTACTCTGACCACCAAAGTGGTCCAGATCGGCTGCAGAGCTGATTTTCCTTCAAAAATTCGCACTCGTTTTTGAAATATAACTTCTCAGTTTGCTGGAAGCGTAAAAAGAGACAGTCTGAAACACAGGCTAAGACTGTCCTAACTCTTGAAACAATTATCAAAACCTGTATGTATTCTTGCCATGAAGACAAATTTTCAAAGCTCAAGAGCTGAGAATTTCATGAAATTGAACAGTGTAACGGCGCAACATATTAAAGACAGTAATGACAAAGTGGTAAAATGAATTTTTCTAAACCTTCTTGTAGAGAGGCGAGTTGCTGTTCAGCCCAGTCAGTTCTGATAAAGCATTCTGTGCCTGTGCCTTTGACAGGTAAGAGTAGGAATCCACGAGGATCTGCAGAAAGAAGAGTTAAAACATCTATGAGAGGCCTGAGAAAGGCTCTACAATTGAAATGATATCACAACGTTAGAGTTATATCATTTAATCAGGTCAGAATTTCAACCAGGTTTTATTTTTCAATTTAAAGTAGAACCATGTTCACGAAAATACCATCAAAGTGTACATCATTTTGGTTAAACTATGATCAGCTTTGCTTTGTTCATCTGTTATTAAGCCATTTGGACACTACAAAGCAATGTGTTGTTTTACCTACTCCTACACCCTACAGCAACCTACCTGCAGTAAGTGAATGTCGAGTAATTTGCCAGTGATGGATTCAAATGTCTCCAGTAATTTAGATGCAAGGTTCTTCACTGCATTCTCCTCTTCCTCACCCACATGCTGGCCCAGCACCACGCCCTTCCAGTGGCCCAGCCACACCTCCTCCAGTCGCTGTGTAAAACGCTGTTCCAATAAAGAAAAACACAAAACATTTAGCAATCGTCATGTGCTTACGTTTACACTTGTACATATTTATAATTACATGTTAATGGTAACAAATATGTGTTTAATTTGTTTAACTAATTTATGTTTATGTAAATGTTTATTTAAAACAAAAAATCTATGATCGACCATAATTTTCGCGCCAGCCGACCATCGACGTTTTTCACCTAACATAGCTGAGATTTCACACCAGTTTTACAAAAAAAAATAGCGTGGCTTTGTAGCCATTAAAGTTTTAGAAACTATTTTCAAAACTGTAGAGACAACTATATAATGTTGCTGAAATAAAAGGCAAATGAGTGACTGATCACCAGTAGGATACCTAAAGTGCGTGCTCCATTGTATACCAGTGTATACCACAAGGTCCCTACACTAAGTATCAGTATCACTTACCTTCAGACGCTTATCAAGCCTTGCTCTCTGTGTCCAGAACTCTGACTTATCATCCAAACTCATGCTGTCACTGTTGCTCTTCTGGATCTCGGCAAACTCTTCCACTATTCCGCCTTGGAACAGCTTGGATAGGTCCACCACTACTGACTCCTTGGGTCACAGTCAAAGGGAAACAGAGTATTTCAAATGTTATAAGGATTACAACTTGACAAACATTGTGAGCCAGTATTATTCACCTCAGGCTCAATCAAAACAAAAAATCGCTGAGGCAAATTGCGAGTCTAAGTTCCAAATGTGCAACTGAAATTAATGTTCTGTCTTTATGAAAACAATATAGACAGTTACTGAGCTCTTGCATATATAACAGTGTAGCCCACAAGAGTTAATATGCAAGCGAAAGTAAGAATATTTAAGATATTTGCACTATGTCTGGAAGACCAACGAAATCACCTGAAGGTTCTTCCATTCAATAAAAAAAACCACACTAACTAAACAAGCTCATCGGTATATAGTCAAGTTGTTCCCACTGTAAATAACTGATGCTTCATGAACGTTGTTGCTGCAAACGGTTTTATTCCTTGAAGCTGACATTTGTACAGTTCTAGCAAAAATTATGTCAACTATGATGATTTGATAACAAATAAAATAACAATAATAATAATAATAATAATAACAATAATAACAACAATAATAATAATAACTACTAACCGGGGTGTTCTCTTCTTGTTGTTCATTGAATGTAACTGGTAGTTTGAGAACGACAGGATCAGAACCTGGCGTCACTCTGGAAATGACCAACTCCTTGTCACCTTTAGTGACTGACGTTAGAGTCAACGTACAAACCGTCCATTCTAGGAATAGACAAACGATCCGCATAAGTGAATGAAGACAGTGTCAATGTTTATTCTGAGGTTAACAAGACAATCACCATCGTCAAATGAATGGTGATGGTGTCAAGTTTATTGTAGGAAAAGCAAGACAGCTTTTTCATGTACATATCAATTCTAGAGTCAGAAAGGCATATAAGTCTGGTAAATGACGTCAGAGACAACGTACAAACTGTTCATTTTAAATTTACAAATATAGGCTGAGGTTAAAGTCGATGCACAAACTGTCTATTGTCAGTTAGAAGGATGAGACCTTCAGTGACTGAAGATATTCTCGCCATCCCGTCTAGGTGACCAAATGTAGTGTCTTGTCCATTCTAGGGTTACAAATACACTTCTTGGGCCATTAATTGACGTTAGAAGACAACACCTTCAGCCACTGTCCATTCTGATTTTCTAAGTCAGGATTTTGAATGATGAAAAACTGGGAATTTCCCGCTTTTCATGACCTGTCCAAATCAAGTCTGGGATTTGAAAAGATAGAGGTCCGGGACTTTCCAGATTTTCATGGCTAATACAAATTATGTCCAAGCAGTGCAATGAATATAATATACCTTTGGGAAACCGTTGATAGCTTTGAGTAGTGGACATCATGGTTTTCCTAATGGATGTCAAGGCTTTACACTGAATCCGAACCTCGTGAGGAACTCCCTGTGCACTGCTATCAGTCTCGCTCTTAATAGACAGGGTGTCCAACTTTGCTGCAAGTTCAACCACTGACATCTCCGTTCCAGTAGAATCCTGAGGTGTTTTAGTTGCATATAATAGTTATCTTTTGTATAGTTAAACACATCCTTGTCTTCATTCTAGCATCAACACAATACAAAGCAGCATGCATACTTGGCATTCAAACAAAATATTTAACACGTACAAATGACACCCTACCTTTGCACCTGAGGACAGTAGATCCTTTTCAATTTTTCTGTCAATATAAAATACAATTAAAACAAGAGATATCAGTTAAGTTACAAGAACTTCAAGTGCATGGTTCAAAACACGGTATTGGTAAACAGAACGTATAATCGTACTCGATAAGATATTTCAATTGTAGAAAAAGCATAATGGTTTGTTCGTTAATATGAGCGTATCTATATAGTCAATGTTTCGAGTATTTATCTATAGCACATACCGAATCTGGGAAACAGCTGTTGAAAAGTCATTATGTGGTATACAATGCATAAGAAAAGAATGATCCATAAAAGAAGCCGATAGCACTCCAACATCTTTACTGAACACTGTCACAAATTCAAATCACACAAAAACTGCCCCAAGCCCACTCCCCGAGAGCAAGGTTCCCAAGAACCTCGACTGATGCAAATATTTCAAGATTAAAAATGGAAACCGCGATTTTGTGTAGCTTCAAAGATATTGCATTATGCCATGTACAATTTTGGCGTCGTTTTAGCTCCCCATAGCGACAAAGTTTACCAACTTGTGAAACAAAATATACACAAAGGAACCATCAGTGATCTTTCAAATTTAAAAGAAAGTGGCCGACCTCTTTTAAATCAGAGACAAAAAAGCGATTCAAAAAGTAAAGTAGCTGTGATGAGTAAGATGGTCCTATTCAGGGAGATGGTATTGGGAGGGGGTCCTATTGTCAGTTTCTTTTGTTACCTGAGTTTTCTTCCAGAACTGTAAATTGCTTGCTGTCTAAGAGCTACTGCTGAAGCTGTGTTGAGATAAAAAGCTGTTTCTTGAGGGAACGCTCGACCGTAACACACAGCTAAGGCATGACATATACTGGAGAACAGATTTGGGTTTGGTAAGCTCTGGCACAAGTCATATCCCTTCTTCAAATGATGGATTACTCGTTCCAATGCACCAGATCCTAACATAGGAATCGAAATAGTGTAAATGAGAAAAAACGAATTAAACACTACAAAAAAGGTATAGTGGGAAGCAATACTGACACCAGTTGGAACAGGCAATGCAGCAACAATAAAGGACTATGAACACCACATCAAATTCAACTGCCACGCCAAACGCTTCTCAAACAGTTTTATACCAGCAGCTATAAGTGTTCTAATTGTCAATCATTTGTAAAATTGCAGACAGTTTAAGTATTTTTAGCACTGCCTCAGTTTTAGTCTTATTTAAGTATTAGCAGCGCCGTCGCCATCATCGCTGTCGGCGCTATCATCACAGACGCAATCGCCGCCATCGCCATCACCATCATTATCAGATCATCATCATCATCACCATCATTATCATCATCATCATCAAGACTACTGCCGAACAGGGTTCCCACCCTTAACTCATCATAAAATTCAAGGTCTTTCCAAGCCTTTCTAGTACCATTTTTAGTAGATTCAAGAACCTTCTGCGACAAATAAAATTTAACCTTTTTAAAACTAAAAAAGAAATTGACAAAATTTTTAACAGTTAATTTTTTGGTAATGCAGCTTGCAACCAATTCAAGGATTTTCAAGGACTTCAACTCATTTTCAAGGACTTTCCAGGTCTGGAATTTTTTTTACAAATCCAAAGACTTCCCAGGATTTCAAGGACCGTGGATCCCTGAACTAAACACAGCAGCAGTAGTGAGTACCAACAACAACATTGTCAGCAGTAAAAAGGATATGATATATATAAACCCTGACACAAGCTGGAAGAGAAGCAACAGGAGCATCAGCATTACTGACAACAGATAGGAGAACCAGAAAAATAACTACATTACGGACAACAGTAATACTGAGAATACAAGGGATAACAGCCATATTAACAACAAGGAAAACTGTAAGGTTGGCAACACCATGGGTAACAGAAAAATCAACAGCTGGAGCTCAACAACGGCAACATTGACAATTATAATAGAAGCATTAGCAACACTGATAAGAGCAGAAACAATAGTGACAATAACTGTTGGAGCAGCAACACCTCTGACAACAGCAGGATCAACAGCACCACTGACAACAGCAAAAACTCAAACAGTAACACCAAGAACAGTTGAAACAACAGTTACAACAGCACATGTAGGGAAAACAGTGACATCAGTAAAAGCAAATGTAACAGTAACATTCACAACAGTAGACACATCAAATACTACTTTATTGACAATGCATAACTAGAAATATTTACAACATTTACATCAGTATAATTTACAACAGGAACATCAGTTGCAACGAATGTGGCATTAACAGTAACAATGATAACATCAGGAGCATCTGGCAACATTTACACATGAGCAACAAATGTCATATTAACAAGATTAGGAACAGCATCAATACTCATTACTGGCATAAACCGTAACTCTTGTCCTGGTCTTAAAACCAGGAGATGAGGCGTGGGTACATTACAATTAAAACAACAACAAAGTCGTAGTCATACCTTTGACAACGCAAAAAGTTTTGTGCTCTTCAGATTCTGTTAGTGTTACAACATCCTCAAATGAATCAGCAATATCAGATGCAATTTCATCAGCCTTTTTCGTTTTTCCTCTACCCCTGCCTTTAGTTGTGTTTTTATCCTTCACATCACTGCCTAGCTGATTACTATCATAGTTTGCATTCTTGGTACCCTTTGCTTTTTTCCTTAACGTCTGCGGCTCAACAGAAGCTTCACTGTGAGTGGTGGTTGCACTTTTAGCTCTTGTGTTTTTCTTTTGAACCTTGGCTACCATGGCAGATTTTCTGTGGTGTCGACCCACATCCTTGGTTTCTTTTTCAGGGTCATTTCCAGTCAGTACTTCGCTGGTGCACACTTTGTCTGACATTCCATCAAGATTTATGTCTTCACTGATGGCTTTATCTTTGTCGGCGGTTGTGTTCCTAGTTGGTCTTGTCCTCCTTGAAGCTTTTGATTGGGTGGCACCTTTGGTTCCTAACTTTCCTTTCTTGACAACAACATGTTCACCTGGTACAGTACTTGTAAGCCCATCGTTTGATATTTTCCACCTGTTTTCAACAGCTTCCTTGGAGGCTGGATCCGTTACAAAAGAAACTTTACTTAACATTAGACACAGCTTGGCAACTACTGGGATTAGCGACCTCGTAAGGCCATTATGTGCATCTTCCGCCTTCCTAAGTGCCTCTTTTGCAGTTCTGAGAGCTTTGCTCGCACCCTTGGTCTCACCATTTTGCAGGCACAGATCAGCAACCGCCATATAAGACGTGGTAGTGAAGTAACAGAACATGAGCTCAGCAGTCTCTTCAAGAAAAGGCACTTCCCTTGATTCTTGTTTTCTTTTTGTTTCTTTCACAATCTTGTTTTTCCCTTTGCCTCTTCTTTTGGTGTTAACATTTTGATCTCTCTCAGAGAGCTCATCTGTACCAGCTATGTTCTTTGTGCAAATGCCAAGCTTCAAAATATCTGAAAGTTCGTCAAGAGATAAAGCAATGCGCTGAGAAGCATTCTGACACAGTTCTAAAACACTGTTAAGTGCCTCTTCACACTCTTCCTTCCTTGAGGACATTTCAAGATACCTGGCAATAGCAAGAAAAAGCGCACACAGTATGCTGTGCATGACTGGATCACTGCAGTAACTGCAGGTACAGTCCTTAGAATGGTGCAAGAATGGCGTTCCTGGAAGACTTGCCACATCGGAATCCTCTAGAGTAAGAACAGGTTGCAAGATGTCTTTGGTCTGCTTCAAATAAGCTTCAGCCTTGTCCAGGACCCCTCTGTGCATTTCCAAGAGGGAAAGATGTTCGAGAAAACTAGTTGCCCTGAAGTACAAAAACTACCGTGAGAATTTTTCTACAGACCCAAGAAATCCCCAGCTCGAAATGTATAAGAAACCAAGTAACCTGTGTCATTGATCATTTTATAGACTCTATTTGTAGATGATCCAAAAGTCAGTGATGAATTCGTATAGCTAGTAAATTACATAAATATATATATATATATATATATATGAATTTGTCCTAAGACGATAGGTACTAAGACGATAGGTCCAGGCGAGAGTGCTCACCATTGTATATGTATATATATACAATTACAAGGATTAGATACGATTATTGAAATAAATATCTTTTCAAAAATCAAACCCTTGAAACTCAATTAAGACTCCGAAAACCTACAAAACTAAATTCAAAGCTCAAACCTGGAGATTTGTTTAAAAAGCTCCAAATGAACAAAATTCAACGCTAACAATATTCCAAATTCAGGTTACCCTGTAAAAATCTGATATGGCTGGCTACGTCAACCAAAATTACTGATCCAAAACCGCCACAAGTACCAAAAAAGTATAGAAAGCAGTATATGTTTTTACTTGGACAAAATTTGATTAGGAGTTTCAAGAATTTCTGAACATAGTGAGACCGTCAGATAACACCTGAAACATGGCGAAACAGTGAAAGTGGAAGGTCTTACTACCAACAGGTACCTGCATGGTGAGACCAGTCTTCTTGAAATGTCCAGTCCATTGCTCATAAATCTTTTGGCTTCCCGTATAGCTCCCTGGTGGAAAAAAATCTCGCCTGCTTGTTCGAAGGCCTTCATCAGGTTCTGAAGCACACATAGATGTCCCATGCTTTTGTCGAAGTTCGAGGATACAAGGACAGTTAAATCTGAGGATTGCAATAAAAGGGTTGTTTATCTTCAAGAGCATTAGTGAAGGGTTGAACACAGTTCCCTCAAGAAGGCTAGAATAAAACTCCTTGACCTGGTATCATTTCCGTGAATTAAAAAAACAGCTGCATTAATTATTAAGGTAGCAACTAGTCTTGTTCAAGAAAGTGAAAAATACAGGAGTTGAGTAATGAAAATAAGGGACAACAGTAACTGGTACCCACTCTAGATGGACCACTGAAAGTTCTGAAAAACGATAATTCATACGTCTTCATTCGGTATTTCTTGCTATCCTGATGATGACTTTTAGTCAAAAACGTTTGATTTTTAACTCTTAAACCTTTTAGCCTAATAAATATATTATTTTTTTTCCTAGAAATGGTATTTTCAAATTCCATGACTTTTCCATGTGATGACACTGTGCATCCTGTTAGTATGGAACATAAGTTGGTGATTGGATGGGAAATGCAATTCATTTTTAGCCAATCTACCATCAGAAAACACGTCGGAACTAGTAAGGTTTATTTTGGGTAAAGAGATCAATCTTTTATCTATCACTGCTGGAAAAATCAAGTCAAGTTTATTCGAAACGTGCCATGACTAAAGAGAAACCAATCTTCAGATTATCTTTTATTTTTAAGACTGGAACGTTGGCAAAAACTAGTTCACATGAAGAAAATGAACATATTTTAATGGGCAGTAAAACTTGGAAAAACACCTGGGTCACTATCTTCCCTTGAGTAAATGCCCATGAGCTCAGCTATCTGAGCCCACAAGGTCTGACCAGTCATGACACATTCTGTGGCAATCTGCGGCCCAAGGATATCATCTGCAACGACAATTTGATTTTCAGTATTAACAAGGTTATAAACACAGTTACGTGTTATTAACAAGTAACTATCTCACCAAGACACATTAACTATATGTGAACTTGCAACTTATAAAACACAGGATTTGAGAATAAACACAGATTAAATACATTTGCAAGAACTTTTCAAGGACAAAAGACTGCAATTTTGAAGTTTATCAAGTAAACGAGACAAAATATTGACAAAACCATGGATTCAGCCATAAATTCTTTGTACCATGTTAAACGCGAAACGAGTCGATCCAGTTGAGCTATTTCAAATTAATGCATGCAAGATGACCAGGCCACGACTTTTAGCCAATAAAACATGGTAACTGAGCCTTGCTCACAAACCGTCAAAAGCATGTTATATCGCTTTCTTTCTCTCTCTCCGCCAAATTGCTAATAGAATCGTGATACTGAGCATTATATAGACTGCACATTTTGATGGCTGTCAAGTTAGTACCATCAAAGCCAGTGTTGACTCACCTTCCAGGGTCGACTGATAGATGATTGGAGGAAGGAAAAGATATTCGGCGCAAAGACATTTTATTCTGGCCTGTAGCATGTATGACACTCTGGTCTTGTCCTTCAGTAAATCATTTGCCATGGCTTCTTTCAGGCATTTTTCTCCCTCAGAATGCTGCACAAAAGAAAACAAAATATCGGTCCTGTTAATAGTTTATGATCAACACTACTACAGCTGTTTGTATAAAATGTGAAAAACTCAGACCACTTGTAAGATGCATAATATACTGTTTTAACTTTCATTAACGCGATTGGAAGCAAATGCGGTAATCTGTTGCGACATTGCACCTGCTTTTCACATCATTTATATATTTATAGCTATTTTAAAAAAAGGAATTTTCGGTTCTCATAGACGAAGGAAACATGCACTAGAACAAAAGTTTGTACATTGGAAAACTTCAATGAAGACAAATCAAAAAATCTTTTGAGCATTTCAATACAGAAACAAAAGCTAGCATTTTTGAGTATTATTCCTTCATTTATGAAAACCCATAACTCCTTTCGGTCTAGGAAATGTACCAATGCACGAGATTTTTTTAAATAACTGCACTTGGAGTTTTCTTTCGTACGTATTTTTTAGATTGCTGAAGTTCAAAATCACTAAATCAAGTGGAACTGAAAAGTAATAAGTTAACTGCAAACTTAATTAACTAACGATAATTTCAAAAATCCCTGGATACAAATTTTCTTACAAGTTCACATTATTGTGTCTACAGCTTGAACGTCTAATAATATATAAGTATAAATGTCACTGCTAATTATTAGTTTGATACAACTTCGACGACACACTAGGGATAATGTCCAAAAAGCTAAATCATTTCCTGAGCCATTTGGCTCGTAAGGCCGGCGCTTATCTCCGGTTTCCGTAGTGTTAAGCGGATGAGAGTCTGTGACTCCCCCTGGACGGGACACTAATCCATCGCAGGTTAGCCCCCAGCAGAACCTAGTATTCATTTACACAGCTGAGTCGACCGGAGCAAGTCGGGTAAAGTGCCTTGCTCAAGGACACAACACAGTGGTCTGGCCGGGGTTCGAACTCACGACCTTCAGGTTACGAGTCAGACACGCTAACCACTCGACCACTGCGCCGCCGACGATAATGTCCAAAACCATATACCGAGGTGTAACAGTTCTGAGAAATGTTGAAAGTGAAAAAAAGCTTTGATTTGTTGCTTTGTTCGAACTTGACAAACACAAATGAGACTTTATTAGCAATATGATAGATCAGATATCTAGAGAGGTGCCCGAATTCATCGTCTTAACAGTAGAAACACTCCCAACCTTTCCAGTGAGCAGCAAGTATGTGCTTTTGCCAATCAAATACTGTATCATTGCGGAAGGGCCAGGTTTTGATGTTTCAACAACATCAGAGCAATACTTCATTACTAGGCCAGCGTGGTGGATGTCGGATATGCTGCACAGTGTTTGGACTGCCTGTGAATACGCTGAGACTGCCCGGTCCAGGGCCGGTTGGTTTCCAATACTTTGATTTATCACAGCAGACAGGTGAAGCGCATGTACTTCATTCAGTGGCTGGAAATTAAGTGAAAAGATACTGTACTTCAGTTTCTGTCTGTCAGTTAATTAACTTCCCATTCTCCTAGCACAGAAAGATTTTTCGTTAATAAAACCAATGGCATTACAGTATTTTTTAAAATACAAAAATGTCTTTTATCACTGGATGTAGGATAAAGTACAGTGTCCAAGGTCCACTGCTGCCCTGTAGGGATGCAATATTTGTTTACTTTTAAAAGGGCTCTTTCACGGCTTTGCGCATGCGCAAGGATTTATTAACAAGAAACCTGTTTCAAGCTAAGATATCTCTAAACAGGTACTGTTCAGATACCAATCTAACTCTTTCAAGTGGTAAATGCTACGGATGCTCTGTTTTAGAAGGTCATTAAGTTGAACTGTAGTTGCCAATTCTTATGTTCCGGGCCGGAACACACTGTAATAAATTGTTTTAAAATGCATAAAACCTTGGCAGAGATCGACTACTGTCTTTTTAGTGGATTAAGATGTTTTCTTTTTACATTATTTAGATAAAAACGCAAACATTTAACTTCTGAAAAAGAGAAAATCCATTGATTCAGCCATGAAAGAGCCACTTTAATAGACGGTTAGAAGAATGAATAAAAATGAGAGAGAGTGATTCAACATGCTTACTTTATCTGGTTATCCATACTTTTCATTGGGACATTTCCCCTACGACAATTTGAAAAAAGGGGTATCCTCTACTATGCACCGCACCAAACACTGAAATTTGTTCGGGCTTTTTGAAAAGTTTTCTAGAAGTATTTTAAAATCAAACCAGTCACAGTTAAAACGACGATTTTAATAATGCATTCAAAACGTAACAAAGCTCTGGAATTTTATTGCAGTTTTTCAGGCAATCTCCAGGACTATTCCAGGAGCTCCCAGGAATAGAACAAAAATTCCACTACTTTCCAGGAATCCAAAGAGGCGTACGAGCCCTACATCTCCGTTTCAAATACTCATTGATTCAAACTTCAGAACAACAAACAAACTTCAACGGGTCGCGCAAAAAGAAAAAAAAGTGGTAGCATGATTGCTAACCTATGCAACAGCTTAGGTGGTAACATAAACACTGCTCTGTTTTTTTTCCACTTGTCAAACCCAGTTACAAACTTTTTGACTTTTCCCGTCTACAGAAGGTTTTTAATTCCAAACAGCAACGTTTTAGTTCACTTCAAATTCACCGTGTCTATGATGATGCGCCCATAAAATGTTTAATCAGCTGTTGTCTTTTTTTTCTTGCTTTTTTCATTGTTAACTTAACTGTGCGTACTCTTATATCGAAATTGTATGGTAGGTTAAAAGTCGGATTTCTATTTCATTCTTGGGATGTTGTCACTGCTATGTAAGCTTTTAAAATTTGCCGGAATCTTCGTGTCATCTTGTCGTCATGCCTGCATTTTGCAAATTTTCAAATAAATAAACTGAATGAAATGAACCTAATATTGTTAATACAAAATAGAACTTAATAGAGGGCCAAACCTGATGGAGAACACCGCACATTGATGCAGCTATTTGTAGCTGTTGACTTGTGTCTTCTGGATCGTGGAATACTGACAAGTCCACCTACAAGACAAAGAAGAATGTAAGTGAATACATCACGATTATTCAGACTTTACATTTAAAGTTATCACAAGAAAAACGTTTTTTATTAAGCTCCTGGGGGATTATTCAGAAGGGGCGTTAATTTCGATAATCCAAAAGCAAGGAAATCACATCACCAATATATGTTGCTTCTATTTTTTAATATTGTCACTAGTATCAGCGTTCAAACTACACCTGTCCAATAATTGTATTGGGCCGTCGACTCTCTACGATAGATATGACGTATAAGGTGAATACATTTATTGTAAGTATTTTCAACAAGATGAACGAAGGTATGCATTTATTCAAGTCGAGAGATTTAATGATAAATCAAAAACGTAGAATGTAGTAATTGTGGACCATATTATTAGGGGTTATGTAACAACTCTATTGTCTGATTGGTTAGCCAATCAGAGATAAGCTTCCTACATCTGCTTTAATATCCTTTGTTGATATTGTCAATTATAATTTACACAAAATAACAGATGCAAATTAAAGTTTAGGTGAGACTGAGATTCTTGAAAAAAATTGACGTCTTGCTTCTTTTTTTCTCTCTTTCTATATACATTCCAAGATTTGCAGAAATTTGGCTAAACATTTTTTTTTTCTTTTTCAAAAATCCAAGATGGTGACCCACATGGCAGACACGTTTGACAACAAACAGTGACGATTGGCCTCCTGCTAACATTTTGTTGAAAATAAAACTAGATGAAAGATAACGTTGCCTCTGCAGGTCAATATTTTGAGGAACTGTACTGGTGACGACCTCGACAGTACAAACCTTGCCTTCAGTCGATAAACATAAATTTATTACGCTGGTCCACCCCTCCATTGCAGCATGCAAAGACCTCACATATGGCTGGTCAAGTTCAATTGGCATAACCTCCTGCAACATTGACGAAAGAATTAAAAATAAACCTTTTCAATATCACACTTGTGTTAAATCAAACTGCAAAAGGAAGCATGTGCATCACTGTATTTCACTAGCAAAAATTGTCCATGGAAAGAACATTGCTTTTTTCATTGCTGACGTTTTCTTGTTACTCTGTAGTTGTTTTGTTCCTATTAATATTATTTTAAACAAAGACATACTTTCCGGCAACTTCGGTAGTGCTGTTTCAACCAAGAGATGCAAATATGCAGTTCTGTAAATCATGATTGTCATAGTTCTGTTTTTCCTGACACAGTCTGTTGACTTGTTCAGGTTGATCAAAGGCAGCCCAAACCAAACTTCAGAGCAATAAACAGGATTCCCACTTCTCGCTGAACATGAAATTCAAGGACTTTTCAAGGACTTTCAAGAACCTTTTCCAACAAACTCGAGGACTTTGTGTGGTAAGTTAAATTGAAGGTTTTCCAAATTTTGAAGTGAGCATCAAACAGTGCTAGTTATTCTACATCCAGTAACTAGCAATGAAATTTTAATCATTACCCACCATTGTCTTCACAAGCAAACATGTGCCAGTTGAAGAAAACTGGATACTCCACAGTCAATAACAAATCCTGTAAGGAACAATTTTGCTCTAGAGGTCGAGTTCATGTGCTTTCATTCTGAACTCGCTAGCTTTCCCATTTGCGATCAAAGTTGTTAACAAATTGTAATGATTTGCTAATGCTGCATCAGGTAATTCAAGGATTTTCGAGGACCTCCAATGATTTTCAAAGACTTTCCAGGCCTGGAATTTTTACTTTCAAATTCGAGGACTTTCCAGGATTTTCAAGGACGGTGGGAACCTTGAATCAATAGAATTACAGTCAACGGAACTGACGTGGGAACCCTGAATAAATAGAATTACAGTCAACGGAACTGACGTGGGAGTCATATACGAAATCAGAAGAGTTTCGCTGTAGATTTCAAAATGACAGATGGCAAGTTCAAAAACTTGAATTAAAAGTTCAACCGTTTGCTACCACCTCTGGCTGAAGGAAATGAAAAAGCTATAACTTGCACATAAAATAAAAAATCCATAAATCATCTTTTGGATCCGCTTTTTCGAATTTTGGAAAGAACATTTTGCTGCAATTAATTTGTCTTTTATCGATTTTTAACCTGAGCGTTTGGTTTTGGAATGAGAAAGACCAGTCGACCTGCTGCGATCCTCAAAATGCTTGAATTTTGCCTAAAACTTCGCCACATTCTGAAAACTATATTAAGGATCTTATGAGTAAAGGTCTCACGTCACTTCCGTTGACTGTAACAAAAATGATGATGATGAGGATGATGATGATGATGATGATAACGACGTTCTTTTTACCTCTGTTCCGCTTGTGTCTCCTACTGAAGAGTCACTCTGTTGGCCAACAGACTCGTTAGATTCTGAGCTCATCGCACCAGAGGACTGTACATCATTCATGGCATCCTCGTGCTGGAGAATACACAGCCACATGTATGCACAAGAGAGTCTGTCCTGCAGAATGAGTGTCTGGCGATCGTTCCTGCTGCCACCGTCCAAGGTATTTGTCATATCTGTGTAGGCTTGCTGAAGAATTGTCACAGCTTGCTGACAGGACTCCAATGGTAACCTTATCGCAAAATATCATAATAGTGTATGAAGTTATTGCAGTTTTGATGGCTGAGCAGTTACTGCAGAAGCTAGTTACCTTGTAAAACAATCCTACGGCATCATAAGTCTTTAAAATTCTTAGCATTAAGGTTTTTAAAAGTAAAGGTGTAAACAACTCATAATTCCGAGCTTTTTCAACATTGGTTGGCAAATTTCTATGACAAGAATAATGTTTACAAGCAAGAAACATGACTGTAATTGCCTTCACTTTTAATTTGTTGTCACTCGGAGTATTTGAGGGGGATTTTAAAAAAGAGAAAAAAGTTGTTAGAACGCAACTTGTATCTTTAGCAACTACGGTACTTGGTCTCTATGATTCACATTTTGATTCTTCCAATTTAAAACTGAGATATCGCCAGAATGACACAATTGCACGAAAACTTTGATAAAAATGGGAACCCCTTCATATATTTACAAGTGATTGCATAAAGAGCTCACCTGCTCCAGGAATCATTATTGCAATTTACATCATGTTCGGCCTTGGCTCTTTCTAGCATCGCAGTGCCAAGGGATACGGAATCTTCAAGTGACCTGTACAGTTCTGTCAGCTGTTCAGCAACTGAAACTTGATCCAGCGACGTCTTCCGCTTTTGTGCTTTATAACAGGCTAGCTCCTCTTCCAGCACAAATACCAACTGTCTTTCACTCAGTTTTGTGCTGTCTTCCAGGTCAACAAGAGCACTATTTAGCGTTCTGAAAAATAGGAATTTCAAAATTATTTGATGCCAAATGAAACACTATTTTTGAAGCCCAAACAATGCTATTTTAGAAAATAACAGAATACAATAAACAAATGTTAAAGAAAGAGATAAACTACTGGAATAAAAGCATTTGAATACATTCAGCATGGAAAGCATAATAAAACACGGTAAAATATGGAAAAGCATTGCAAAGCGTGGGAGTAGATAGAAAGCTTGTGAGTTAATGAAAGCATGAGAAACCTTAAAAAACATAGAAACATAAGGAAAAGCATGGAAAGCAAGAAGAAAGTGGGAAGCATGGAAAAGAAATGAAAAAGCATGGAAAGCATGGAGAAGCATGGAAAACGCGTGGGCAAACATGGAAAAACTTGAAAAAGTATAGAAAAGCGCGGCAAAGTGTAGAAAGACAGGGAAAAGCATGGGAGAGTGTGGCAAAGTATGGAAAATTGAAAACAAGATAATGCTTGGAAAAGCTTGGAAAGGAACAGCAAAATGTGTGCAAAGATTGGGAAACGATGGAAAACGAGGAAAAGTTTGGGAAAGCACGGTAACGGGTAAAGAGTGAGAAAATATGAAAAAGCATGGGAAAGAAAAGGTCTTTACCTTTAAGAGTTTACAAGCAATTACAAGAGATCCTCAGTAAACAGAGGCCCAAAGACATAACCATCCGCTCCATTGTGATTTCAGTGCTAAGATAGGAGCTAATAATGTAAGATATGAAGAAATCATGGGCAAGCAAGGATTGGGTCAAATGAATGCCATGAGCAACTAGTAATTGGAAGCAGTGCTTTTTACCCATAATACACAAAACCACCTTGAGGTCTCCAGATCATGTAACAGAGAACCATGGTCATGTTTCTATCAGTACAGAGGTTTAGGAGATCACTGTGGGATGTGAGGGTGAAAAGAGGTGCTGATGCGACATTAGATCATCATCTTGTCTTGGAAACACTAAAACCGCTTTTGAAACGACATGCACCATCAACAAGCTCACGGCTACGATACAATGTGGAGCTACTGAAGTCTAGACACGTAGTAAGACAGTTCCAAATAAAGATAGTTAGCAGGTACCAGTTATTACAAGATCTTCAAGATGAGGGCGAAATAGGCATGGAAACCGAATAGCAGCAAGCAAAAGAGATGTGGATTGACACTTGTGATGAGTAAAAACGGCAAGACACAAATACTAGGTTTCACTGGATGTTATTGCAAAGGTACGAGAATGGAAGGGGAAGAAAACAGCTGTTAATAATAGTCGGCCACAAGCAAGAAACGCAAAGGTGCAATAGCAGTATATTAAAGTTCATAAGGAGGTTAGGAAAAGTATAAGAACCGATAACAGGAACGTTATGGACAATTCAGCTAGATGGGTCCAAGAGGCAGCCAATCAGAGGTACTAAGAAGTTGTCTGACAAATACCAACAGACAGAGAATCTATGGTGAAGGACAAACAGAGTAACCCCCTTAACACAGCTGAGGAGCAACTTAGACGATGGGCTGAACATTTTAAAGAGTTATTTGGTCGACTACCACTTGAAGACCCCCAAAATATTCTACCAGTGGAGGAATTACTTCCAGTGAATTGTGAAAGGCCAAGTAAAGCAGAAATAAAGGGGGGCATCAAACTGTTGGAAGGATGCAGCAGGAGTACTAGCAGGGCATTTAATCAACTGTTGATACACATGTACTCTATTAACTTGTTCACAAAAATTTGGGAAAGAAGGGCATTCCAGAAGAATGGAGAAGGGGGAACTGGTTGTCAAATTGCCCAAGAAAGAAGACTTGAGATGTTGTGATAGTTACGGGGGTATCATGTTATTATCAATTCCTGGAAAAGTGCTTAACATAATTCTTGCTGTTGTGGATACCAAACTTCAAGATCAAGAGGGTTTCCAAAAAGATTCATGTAGATCTCACATCAACCAAACTTGCACACCTCACCTCAGCTCACATTACAGCAACCACCCGATTCCCCTCTGTGTTTACTTTATATACTATGAAAATGCATTTTACCTTGGGTTAATTCATTGTGAAAAATACCTTTGACATCTGAGGGTTAATCAAAATGAAGGCTTTTCTACTGACTACATCAAGAAATGCAAAACACTATACGTAAATTCATCATCACACACATAACTGATGTATAATTATCTCATTTCCTAGTACAGTGGCCATTAATTAGACTACCTTTTCCTCAAGTCATCATTATCTTCATCAGAATACTTGATGGCATAGCTCTTGTACGAGACCCACTGATGGATTTGCTCTTTGACCTTGTTGGTGCTGTCAGACAGATCTGAAATTCTGAGGCTAACCAACACAGATTGGCTGACAGCATCCAGAGCATCTTGGTAGCATTTGGCACATTTCTGGCATTCTGCTAGAATAGAGTATTTAGCACAAAGCTGCACCTGCAAGGAAGAGGCAAAATAAATTATAATATTATAAATATTTTTTGCTGCTGTCCATTAAGACAAGGGTTATTTGGATACCAATAGACAAAACACTTCACTAGATGACATTGCACTGAAACTGTGACAACTAATGGTACAATATACTTAGTACCCAACATGGAAAACACAATGTTATATAATTTATAAAATTGAGCTGATTTATAAAATGATTATGCACTCCAGCATGTAGATTCTGGTATTTTATCTTAAACAAACAAAATTTCTAACTCTGCTATATCATTATACCTTACTGCAATTCCCAGCAAAATCCTGATCTGTGACACCAGCAGCTGTAAAACACCAATAGTGGAGTTTGTCACAAGCCAAACGCAACAGCTCAGCTCCCTCACTGTACATACTGTTCTTGTGCAGGAGATAGCCAAGATTGTAGACTGCTGTACCAAACCACTTGTACTCATCCCTACTAATTGCATGTGGATTGCTTGCCACGTTCTCTTGGATGGTCTGCTTTGCCTTGTGTAGTACTGAAAGACACTCCTTGACCAGCTGACTCCTACGAGAGAATCTTACTGTTTGCATTTCACCTCATTCAATAGCACAAAATAACAAAAATTCAACTTAATGCTTCAAACAAACAGCATTCAATATTCAAAAGACCATGATAGATTTCATTCCCAATGAAACTCTGAATGTGATATGTTGAAGGGTTTCTGAGAAGAGAGTATTACAAATCTATTTCAAAATTTATAGATTTAAATGTACATATTTATTGCAATTTTTGTATCTCTGTAAATTTTTAACTTTTCAAATACTTATTACCTAAAAAGTAAGCAGCTAATTAAGCTCAAATTTTCATTGATTGCTAACTGTATCGGGGGCTTTAATTTAGGTGGACTCTAAGGATGCTTTCTGTTTGATCAGTCTGGCTGGTCCGCCCAGTCAGTTCTCAAATGGAACACACAAATTATTAGAACTGGTCCTGGCCAGACTGACCCTGCTCATAGATCAGAGCCACTCAGTTCTCCCACTCCAGTCAGCCAAAGTGCAGGAAATTGGAGAGTCTTGGCAGGAAAAAATATGTGTGTGTGCCTTCTACAACACCTCACCCAGTTTGTGACAGCAGAGTTGGGACAAGATAGAATAGGATCACGCTCGAGAGTTCCCACAACTACCATAGTCTGTGATTGGCCAGCTTTTTGGCCTTGACCTTTCCATTTGCACTGGCCAGAACCAGTTCTTTTCGGCCAGCCAGACCAAACAAATAGAAAGTGACCTAAATTGAATTTATGCTAATTTGGGGGAAAATATAAACAACTATGTCAACAAAGAACTTTGCCTACATACAAGACTCATTATAAACAACCCTATTGACTGTCACTCATTCTGACTCATAGAAAAAAATAGTGAGAAATTCACTGAAGTTTATTGCTAATAACTTAAAAATATTTCATTTTAACCAATTTACGTCAGATTATAATTATGTCAAATCACTGTCACTTGCACATGTGATACACCATGTGAATCAATGTACATAACTGATCATAAAATGGTGAAAGAACCAATCAGATTAAGGATAGATGTACACCAAGTTAACATAACTATAAAGAGTCACTGTTTAGATACCAATCTTAATTTTTCACAAAGTAGAGAATTGGTTTACAAAATGCACCAAACCTTGGCAGACATATCAAATTGACCAAAGGTGTTTTTCAAGGATCATGATCTGTTTTCTTTAAAAAAAATTCCTAAAATTCCTTGGATAAATTACATAAAACTCGAACTTCTGAAAATGAGAAACTTTAATAATGCAGCCACGAAAGTTTGTAGTGGATCATTACTGGTTATTCTTACTATCCTCAAAACTGACCAACTTACATGTATATTATACTGATACTATACGAAAATAGATGTTGATAAACTTTGTGGGAGGAAAGGGATACTAAGGTGCCTCACACGTTTGGCTCACCTTTTCTTAAGGTCTGTGTCTTTACAACTGATTCCACTTGTGGCCTGCAGTTGAGTTTGACACTGCAGAGCCAGGAAAGTAAACACAGCCAACTGACGATCAAGTAACTTCTGTTGCTGTTGTTGCAATTGTTTTCTTTGTGTCTCAACAGACTCTTCAAATAACTTAGCTTGAATGTGTTTACACTGTAACTTCAACAGCTTCACACAGTTAAGAAACAAGGGGACAACTTGGGCAAATATCCTGTGTGGAAGCACATTGTTCTCCCCTTTGCCACCAACACTGTAAGAACTGTGTACAATTGTGTTTGACAAAGTTTCCAAGGAATCTATAACAATGGAAATACACGAATAGCTCAAATCTCTGTCTGTCAAGGCTTCAGAAACACTGGAACTTATTTCATCCAGAAGCCTTTCTACTGTTTTGAAATCACTTGAAGATGCTGATGATTTCTTATTCCCAGTCTGTATAGCAATAAACTCAAAAGTAACCTTCCAAATGGAGGGAACACATTCTAAAACACTTCGAATTGAGCTGCAACTCTCCTTGCCCTGAATGTTAAGATTGTTCACATACTTCTGAAGTTGCTCCAGTGATGACAATGCTTCAGTTATTTTTCCTGCTTTTCTGTAGGCAATACCTAAATGCCGTCCAAATTCCAGTACAGACAATGCACATTTCTCTGTAACACTACACTGGCTATTCACCATAGCCACTGTCTTTCTAATAATGACTTCTGATACCATTTCAAAAAGATTAATCAAAGCATCATAGCCGGTGTTAGCTCCACAATCTTTTTGAAATTTCATGGAAGATTTAAAAGTCCGATCAACCACTTCTTCAAGCGAAGAGTTTGCTTCTCCAAGACACTGTATGGACAATGCTCGATATTTGAGTATTGTCTTAAAGTTTTCGACATTTCTGCCTGTCCCAGATGAGTGCTCAAGTTTCACTGCTCCATTCCACAGCTTATTAGAGATGGGTAGCATTAAGTTATTCAGACCCCTCAAGAGTTTACTATCAGCACGATTTCCTTGACTCTGCATCAGTCGTAAGTATTTTAATAAGTAAGAAGAATAGAGAAAAGCATCCTCATAAAAGCAATTGTTCAGCATATGAACAATAACATGATACAAATGGTTGCCATGTTGATCCAGGGGGGCTAACTTGGGTAGATATTTTCCATCATCTGCTGTAATCATCCCATCTAGGGCTGTGACAGCTGAAAGATAAGATACATTTACATTGTTAAGATCTAAATTTTCTTAAGGTCATAGAACTTTTTATATTTCTTAGGTCTACTGACAGATCTTCCTACCCTAAATTTCCCAATTTTTTTTGCTTCCTTTTATAAGTCATTTTTTCTCTAATTCAACTTTTTTTCAATATCAAAAATTTAAAAGTTTCATTGAAATTATATTCAGTTTGTATCATATCAGTTCTATCCTTTAACTGCCAATAAGCAAGAAATCAGATTCCATAACTGTGCATGACAAAGGCAAGAAACCCCCCCAAAAAACATATAAATCACTTATAAGGTTATTTGCATAGTTTGTCAAATAAAACAATTAGGAAAGTATAATAGGGAGAGTGGCCCCAGAGGACAAATGAGTGACTGATCTTTTTAATGGTGCCAAAAAAGAAGATTAGAACAGTGTACTGCTGTATTTTATTTTTATTTTATGCCTTTCTCACCTCCTATGTTTTTATCCAAATGTTCTTGCAACAGACTGTCTAATTTTAATTTCAAAAATGTAGGATGCTGGATTTCACAGTCTGAGGTACTAAATTCTGAAAACATTCTGGAAGAGCACACTCCCTAACTAAAAAGTCTATGCATTCAGTGCTTGCAATATACTATGTGGACAGACCAACTTGGAGTTTCATTTTCACACTCACTTTCACTAAACTTCATAAAAATACATGTAATATTTAAAGTTAATAGATTTAACATATTAAGTATTTTAAAACATGTCAGAAATAGCTTGAAATAGGTTAATTATATTAAATAAATGTAGTCTGGTAATTTATGATAACTTTTTATGGTATTTAGATTATTTAACATCTGGCAAAGAGCAATGAAATAGAAAGAAAGGAAAAATCAGGGTTTTCATTAACTTTTAAAGTAGATGGGCACATGTTTTGTTGGGCTGGAGGCCTTATAATGTACTGTAGGGGGGGGGGGGGGTCCAGGGGCATCCTCCCCTGGGAAAGTTTTGAAAATTGGAGTCTCTTAAAATTGTTTCCAGCATTTTGAGAAGGAACTTCAAAATTTCAACTTCTTTATT
>JANRMR010134255.1:0-12782 GCA_025434825.1 Bergia sp. 'catenularis' | reverse complement strand
TGGGAGGCTGTATTGAGCTAACTTGTGGGAAGAAACATTTTACTGGACATGTTGTGAAGGTAACTTTTGACTCCTTCTTTCTTGTTATTTTTGGTGAAACATGATACCTGTTAAGGTTTATCTTGAATTGAAATCTTTTCTAGGGGAAAAGAATGATTATATTTTCATGATCTGTGATATAAGAATTACTTTGATGGTTTTCATTTGTGATATAAAGCAAAAATTCAGCATTTAAGCTGTAATTTGTTAGAGTCATTGTAATTTTGCCTCCTTAACCTTGAAAAAGGGTGCATTTACAAACATGATTTAGCCTCTATGTTTGTTAATGGCTCATTTTGTTTTTCTTTTTTGCAATGCTTGTACCTTGCTCTAGGTGCTAAACCTAAAAACTGCCAAATATGTTGAGATTTTGGGAGCTGTGGGCTAAAATTTGCCCCTAAGAGACCACATTTTTGCAATTTTAATTTTAAAAAATTCACTAAAAATCAGGAAAGCAAACTAAATGTAGGCTCTGAGGTTTAGCAGATACTCCTGCTCCCTGAAAATAATCTAAGCCATGTTAGGATTATTTGAGACTTACTATATGTGATAAATTAGGTTTGCAAAATGGGTAGTTAAATGGCAGAAAATCTGGCCAATCCTGTTGTCATGGTAACCAAAATCCAATTGCACCGTCTTGTTTGTCTGCACATGTCACAACGTGTTACACGAAAATGACCTATTCTCAAAAAAATGGATTTTAAAGATTTTTGTTCCAGTTGTATAAGACCCCCTTAAGCCACCTCAGAACTCAATCTGAAAACTTAAATACAGAACATAAACACGTTTGCTGCCGATTTCGGCACAAAACTAAAAAAAATTTATGCTAACTCTAATGAACTCTTTTAGTAAGCATTTGCATTTTGAGCTACGGTATACCTTAAATCAACTCCGATCTCGTTAGTACAGACTACAACGAGCTGACGGAGATAATTATTTGAGTGTTTATAAACTGTGAACAAAATTTAATTATTTTTCACGAGTATGTATCGGAGAAAAGAGATAAGACAATCTGTTTGGTTTATTCCTGTCTATTTTCCTTGGCAAGCGATTGCGATGAAAACTCCTTTTGATTAAAAAATATATAATAACATTGGAGCTGAATTACGAAAAAATTAAGAGCATGGAAAAAGTTTTACCAGGTTTAAACAAAGCTAGCAGAGTTTATTTTCTATATATTTTAAAATGGAAAGAATCTTTTATTACAATATTGCGGGAGAACATGGCAAACATGCGAACTCGCTCATCTAGATACAACTAGCTCATTTCTTGCTGCCGGAGCAGTCCATTTTGGTACATATGGACAAGAAGATCGAGTTAGATGTTGGGAAGAACTTTTACGAAGATGGACCCATTCCAATCCACAATACAGTAATTAAAAAACTTCACAATAAATGAAAAAATTTTCAAAACGATTTTCAGAACACTTGTGGCTACAAATACAGCTGATTGTCACGTGATTGGGATCGTGTGCTGCGTGGGCTGCCTCGCCGCCTGTCACGTGACAATCGGCTGTCACATGACTAACTTTCATCCCTGATGAAGATCGCAGGTTGCGGTCGAAACGTCCATTCAAGCAAAAACGTTTTTCCAGTATCTGATTCAATCTCTAACCGGAGGCACTCCAGTTTCCTATATAAAAGTGTGACAAGAGTTCGATTGGGTTTGAACTCGGGATCACCGTGTGCAAACTCATATCCGAGTGGAGACGCGGTGCTTGAACGCGGGACTCCGAATCCAAGCGCCAACCCACTGCGCCACGCTTCCCTTAATTAAGGCCGGCGCACACTTGAGGAAATGGCTGAGGCCGTATGCTTAGCTGTTTCCTCGCGTGTGCGGTGATAGTTTATGTGAGAATTTGCCTCGCAAAGCTGTGACAAAATTATCTAACACGTTTGGTATCAGTTTTCACCGCACACGCGTGGAAACGGCCAAGAAAAGGGCTTCAAGAGGCTGAGAGCTCAGTCGTTTCCACGAGTGGGTGCCGGCCTTAAAGGATACGCAGCCTCAGTATAAAAATTGACGTTCTAATATCAAAAAAGTACTTTATCGATGCAATGCTGAAAATCAGTACAATAGAGTCTTATCTTGACAACATCAGAAAGGTGCTTCATCACTGAACAACAACCAACTCGTAGCTCTTATGAACTCTAATTTCTTTTAAGGTTAAAAAAAACTATTTCGAAGCCAATCCCGGGCTCACTGAAACGTTGAAAACATCTTTTTGCTCTACGAAGTTGAAATTATTTCCATTTATCAAAAATTTTTGAATCTTCTTTCCTTTTCATATGTTAAATATTTCGATTAAACCAGTAAATAGCGAGACTGGATGGTTTTCACCTTATCAACTTTCGATTAGCTTACACTGCGACTGAGTTATTTTTTTGCTTCACGAATGCTTTAGAATTCTACTCAAATAACGAAATTACCTCCACTGCTCATGACGGTGCGGAGTTTTTGCTTTTCTTGATCCTTTCCCGTCTTAAAGACAATTAGTGTTCGCTCTTGAAAATGGAGTTTGATGATCTACTGTGGTTTTGGAAACGCTAGATTGAAACGCAGCTGGACTATTGGACTGTTTTGAGTTTCTTTTGTAGTTATTTTAATTTACTAATATTTATTAAAATTTTAGAACCATTTCATACGAGAAACTCTGTTGATTGCGATTGTTTTACTCCAATACTTCCGCAATAAGGTAGTTCGAAAACAATTCCCTTTGTTGGACAGGAAGCTGCAATACGTTTAATGTTCTATGCCCTGAGAGATAAACAGCAAGGGCTCAATTCTTTGATTGGATTGTGTAACAACATAAAACAGATTAGTTTTGAAGATAATTAAGTATTGGTTGGTTCGACTGCAGAATAACTAGTATACTGCCCCGCGGGATATTTAGAAAACAACAAACAGCAATGACCAAAGTTGTAAAGAAACTGTTATTAACAACACCAATGGACGTTTTCAGCAATGAATATGCTATAAATTTCTTTGTGTTTGCTGAAAGGGTTTGTCGCCTGGCAATATATAATAAACACAATAAAATGATTTAATCTGACTATAAAAGAGCATCAGTAGTCAAATAAAGCAGAACTGATGGCAGTTTTAGCATTTATAACCGATATCAGATTTTCTTTCCGTTTTAACACTAATTTATTACAGGAAGTCTTGACTGATTACTTATAACGGCTTAATTTTCATTATCTACATGAAAATTTGTAGCAAATACACATTCCTTGTTATCTGAAGGTCAATTTATTAAAATAAAGACAAGTCAAGTATTCGTTTTCTTGTAGTATACAGTATTAAACAGCCCTTGTGTTCTGTCCGCCCTTTTTAAGAAACTGAATTCGCATTTACATGTTTCGACTACAGTTATCATCGTGACAACCTTCACCTGGACTTAACGTGTATTTTTCTGCAGGCAATTGGAAAAAATTAATATACTTTTAATTCTTAAATAACAGATTGGATGAAAATAATAAACCGCAATGTTTATTTTCATTGGAAAATTTTGAAAAAGATCATTTCGAGCACATTTGCCTTTTTTACTAATGTTGTTTTTCAGATTTTCCAAACAAGTCAACATACTAAAGTTTTGGTACTTAAATGAAGTGAAAATGTTGCTTATTAAAATATTCGATAATTTTGTGAAATATATCTTCAGCAGGATGATGTATTACCGTTGCATTATGTAATTGACGTAGGAAAAATATATATACAAAGCATATTTTAAAAAGAATAAAAGGCTGTAAGAAATGATAACTGTTCACATTAGGATATTTGAAATTGTTACTCAAGATGTTCCCATTAGGAACAGGTTGGCGATTTAACAATTAACTTGTTTGTTGAGAGATCGATCCCTTGACAAACAAGTTAGTTAATTGTTAAATCCTCGAAATGCGTTTCATCAATCAAAAGAACTCCTCCCGCCAGAGGTTTTACGCTTGAAGTAACTACGTGTCGTGTAAATAACTCCCAAACTATTGAATTCATGGAACTGATACTTTTTCAGGCGTCGAGCTGTCTCCAAATTGTGTGATTGATCATTATGTGCTGCCGTTCTTACTTCGAAGTTGCGCAACCTACAGTAGGTATATAATATGAAATAGATTTTGTGTTCGTGAGGTTGAATAAGCTCTTTATTTGATATAAAAAATTGTATTCCGCCTCACGAAAAAGTCGGGAAAGAGAAAGTTTTATTTTATCAATAATAGAACACAAACAACTAGTGTTTCACACTAACAGATTGTAAAAATAAAATAGTTTATTCAAAATGTAACTTATAATTAGTTTTGCATTTTTCCTCAGCCATTCTCGAACCTTACAAGGTTTAATATTAAGTTTCTATATTGACTTAGCTGACAACTCAGTGGTATATAAATTCTGAATGAGTGCCAAACAAAGGTCCATAAACGGTAGCACCTTTGCGTGTTACATACCACGTTTTGTCGTCTTGAGGACGACAGATAATTAACTTGTTCTAACAGTATGGTTTATGAGAAAACAACACACCTTTTCAACTTTATCTCTTTAAATACTTTTTCTAGTTCTTGGAAATATCACGATAGGCTTATATGCGAAACTCGTGAAGTGCAGATCGTCATTTTGTCAAGGAACTTACTTTAGTGTAAACAAGATTATCTTGTTTATACAAAAAAACATCCAACATTCTTACAATCAAAACTAATTCTCATGACAGCTGACTTCTAGAGTCACTACTCAACATCAGTTCTCCAAAATCAATATTTGTCCAGCTTTTAAAAGTGCTTTTAAATTTAGAGAGAAATTAATTTTGTATTTACACGTTATTTAAAACTGAGTGGACTTCTTTAACCTCCTTGTTCTGTACTCAAAGGGAATACTATCTTCTTTCCCTTACTGATAAAACATTCATTTGTGGGATAAAGCTGAACGTACTACATGGTTTCGAAGGATGTCCATTTTGGAGATGCTAATTTATCGTATTTGGAATCAGAATGTGTTCTGTTTAAAAGTTGTTTCCAACTGTGATCCAACTCACTGACTTTCTCGCTTTCATAAACCTAATATGCAATGCTCTGTAAGACCAATGGAAGCCTCTACAGTATACTAGAACATTGCTGGTAATGTTTTGTTCGCTTTTTGTATAGCGCTAGCGTGAATCAGTAACTCCGCAGACGCATGCCCGTGTGTTTATATCCTAATGTACGCAAGTAAACCAAGGAAGAGCTCCTAACTTTGCTAAAGGAAATGAACTACGAAACAGCCAGGTCTATGGTCAGTTGTTCGGAAAGAACTGGTTTTTTGCTTACTGAATAAAGTGTTCTAAAAGAAATGGTTCATGCTTTAGCTGTGCGAGTATCGAGTTGTGGATACTTGAGAAGCTAGAGAAACAAAGCAAAATTGCACATCTCTCTTGACACTGCTCTTTTAATATAAGATATAACTAAACTTTGTAATTTAATTTTAGCCCGAGGAATTTTCTTATCAAGTTTTTAAGGTTAAATGTAAGCCTTTTTAATCACAATTATCTTACAAAAAAGATCTTACAGATGTAAAACCAAGCATTTGTTTAGTCATTCAACATGCATGTAGGACAAAATACTCACCGGCAAAGTAGTTTATACTTTTAAAGATTCAATCCGTCTTCCCAAACCAAATTAATTTCATGCTTTTCAACAGCTCGGGTTCTCAACAGTAAACATAAGTGTTTTCATTTAACCGGTGAACCTTTCAGTGAGTTCAACATCGCTGCATAAATTCTTCTAAATAATCAGTTGGCTTTACACGAGCAATGTTTTGTTTACTGTTTTGACGGACTTTCATCTTTTCTGGCATGTAAAAAGTGATTGCAATATCTTTATTTTTATAAACAAACATGCATTAGCAACGATACATCATAGTGACTACCTGTTAGCAGTTTTAATACCTTTAAAATACTTTGAGGGCGAATACAAGAGGGGACATGTGGAAAAGGGAGTATTTTCAAATAACCCACAATGACAAATTCAGGAACATAAACGTTGTACAAGACACAACTATCTTTCGGCCGTTGGTTTGCCGCTGGAGTTACAGAAAGAAAACAGCGTAAATTTTGAATTCATATTAAAATATTGTCAGCCCATTGTCATCTTCATGATCTTCAATATCAAACAAAATACAAATATGCATCTGTTTGTTTACCGCTAGAGCTCTCGTTGGTTTGGCTACAGAAAGTCGACAGCGTGAATTTTGAATGTCAGCTCATTGTCATCTTCCATCCCAAGAACTCAGCAGTAAATACCCACGATTTATGAGAAGCAATACTATTCAGTAACATTAAAATACCGGGGATATTGCAAAGAAAATAGTTTCAAGGCCGAATTGTCAGTTTTTGGATAATTCAGGAGATTGTGTTGACATGTTCTAGAAAATGAAAAAACTCAAAGTTAAATAAGGATATGAATTTTGCCAGTTTTACTGTTTTGCTTGGTTCAAAACTGAATGGTTCATAAACCTGTCTTGTGAAAAGAGCGGCCACGTGTGAAAGGCAATTATTCATATACTTCAGTTTAGTCGTTTGAATGTCCAGCGCCTAAACCAATTCAGCTGAAAGCAAATTTTTGCAGGATGTTTACGCAGAATGATAACGACTCAAACAAGTTCGTTTCTATCAAGAAAGCTTTTGTGTCGATTGAACTTGAGTCGTTCACTAAATATAAATCCTTAGAAAAACCGAAAGCATGTAATTGATGAATTGAGAAACAACTGCGCATTTCTTGCAATAAAACTCGATGTATTCTAGTTTATAGGTACAGTTATTTCTCTTGATTAGAAACATTGTATTTTAACTCCTGTTTGGTTCTAACTGAACTACAACCGATAGTTTTAAAGTTATATCTCAAAATGATAGCTCCATTAATCAGTATTGTTAAAGTTTAATTAGCTGCCCTGAACCGTATAAAATTAGTGCTTAGCGACTCGAAAGTGTGTAATGAAAGCTATTTTTCGAAAGCTACAACTTCCTTCATTGTGAAGTTAAGTCAGTCTACCAATTTTTAAGCACTTTATCAACATGGCTAGAAACACAAGTAGAAGTAAAATGGCCAACAAATAGTTGTCAGTTTAAGGAAAGTAATTTCAAAGATAACACATAAAAACAACCGAAGGTGAAAAACATTGACCACCAGAAACAGTGATTACCTCAATTCGAAGAAATACTTGAAACTCGCTACTTACCAATTGAAACAAATTTAGAACTTTTGTTAGAGTCTGTGCTCTGACTGTTGCAGCAGGACTTTCTTTTTATAATGGTACGCAGAGGATCGTGCATCAAATGAACTTGTTTTTGCTGTCAAGGACTTAAATAGTAATTCGTAAATAGTCATTCTTTTACCAGCACAGCTTGCTTAACGTGTTATCTATTAATTAAAGGACATCTTAATCAACATTTAGTTTCAAAGGAACGGACCGAACACTGTGAGAGGTAACATCTCCCTCGCCCACCAGCATTGGTAAAGAAAACAAAGCTTAACTTACGATGTGACGAGTTTGAGGAGCAACTAATAAAGTTAACCACATGAGGCGTGACATTAGCAAGGTCATATTAACTAATTAAATTCTCAACTTAGTCCAATTGCACTGTTTATTGATGCTTTTATGCAGGAAAAAACAACATTACTACATGCGACTAACAAAGCCTTTTCTTACTATAACAGCAAGACTCTGTTGTTCAATTTAGCCTATGCAGATTTTTTTAATTTGTTTCCCTGACCTTACTCGTCATTTTTCTATTAAATAAAAACTGTTTTTCTACGCTAAATGACTAATATGTTGTTTATTTCGATACCCTTTAGATAACAATCACATGCTTTGATACATATTCACACACGATCGTATGTAGATTTTGTTTTTCATAAACGCAAGACGTTATACTCATCATAACGCAAAAAAATCGAGAAAGCCTCGGTTTTGAAATCAGTACCTACACAAGTATTTATGTATATATAAATTATAAAATGACTCCAAGTTTTGCCTGTCACAAGGGCATCACTAAACCTTAAACATTATTTCCAGCAAAAAGAATAACCATAAGAGAAAAGCTGTGGGAAGCTTTAAACTAGAACTGGCATAATCAAACTGATCATACGTGGCAGCCTAATAGTAATCTTTTCTACTTAGGACATGAAGCAATAGCTTGGATTCGTCCGATATTATTGTTAACACACAATTTTCTTCAAGCTTGGTTTGCACCACTGTTACTATGACAATCTTCCCCACTTGCTGAATATAGTGCCATTTGGTTGCTATGACAAAGAATTGGCAAGAAATGTAACCAGTGATATGATTGGTTTGAACAGTTTTTTATGTTCTTTTATTGTATATACAGATTAAAAATGTTGTGATTGGCAATTAGCACACGAGGTGGCGCTTTTTATGAGTACATAGACAACGAGGCGAAATCGAGTTGACTATCACTCATAGAAAACAATAGCGGGTGTTCTTCTAATTGTTTTAGTTGAAATTATCGGCGATTTGATGGTAAAACAAATTGAATATGTTATATTTCAACCAACTTACATCAATAATAAACATATAACAAACTTCAAATCTTTGTCACTCGCGTGTATATAATATGACATAAAATAATAATAATACCTAAATGATAAACTAGTTATTGTTATTTTCTTTCCAAATACTGTACAAGTTGTACTGAACAAGTACAAATCTAAATACGTGTATATTCCACATTAAAACGATTTACCAAGGAACAGATCGAAGTTAAGGTTACCTGTACATCAACGCTCTAGAACAGAGATGGAAGGATTGCTATTTCAATCCCATCTCTGTCACTAGTGAAATACAGTCACAATCTCTAACGCTTTAATTACCTATTTATCTATCTATTTATTTACTTGCGACATTGCTACGAAAGGGTCTGACTCTTTCGCTCAGAAAGTCAAAAAAATATGGCACATTATACAAAGTGTGAATGCTAAAAGGTGATATTTAAAAACAACAACAATAATAATAATAATAATAACAGTAATAATAATAATATTAACACAAATAATAATAATAATAATAACAAATTTTTATAATTTCAAGTTTCAGTCCTTCTTGTTTACAGTCTTGTATCTTTGGTTCTTGAATAACTGCATACTTTATTGTGTTTGAGCCCCTTGTTTCCTCTCTTCTCATCCTGTCCGAGGTTGGTATCAACTCGACCAATATTCATTGAATTTTTCCAGAGGGTCGATACACGTTTGTTGAAAGCAAATGTAACACAGATGAAGAAACCTTGAACCAAAAGAGTATTTAATTAATAACAATAATAATAACAATAATAATAATGGTGTTACCCAGACGGTATTTCCACAGAGTAGCTCTTCATCCATCTGGGGGACCAACGGCTTAACGACCCTGTCCAAGGGCGGTGTGGCGAAAGAAGGTCACCTATGTATAAATGCTAAGAGAACAATTAATCATAGATTGGTTAATGGTACAGGCTTATCCAAAGGACTAATACAATATCTATCTCTTAATAAACAGTGACGTTTTCTTAGATAAATTTACAAAACAAATTTAGAGACCATAATCTATCAAAATCTGACAATGAATAATTTCTCATATTATGTTTGTGTCTGACTCCCGTTAACTTAAACACGCGGTACCTAGAACTCGCACCAACTCGAAGTAATTTTGTTTTCCCTTCGTTCCATTTTCTTTATAATTTTACCCTCGATAACTCGAACCTGTTCCCATTTCCTTGAAGGTTCGAGTTATCGGGGGTCAACTGTAATTCTTATTCTCGACAAGTCACATAATTTTAGTTTTAACAATTCATGTCATTTCCCTCAATTATCTAGAACAATGCTTTTTCTATTTTCTTGTCATTTCGCTATACGCATCAACAAGCTACATTACCTTGGAGGCTGTTGAGTAATACATACGGGTACTGTAAGAATGCCGTCTCCTTGGGGATGGAGGCAAACCCTAGTACCCAGGGAACACCCATCACCGACAACAACTTCAGGTACAGAACTGCCCGGCTCCTTTGTGCAGATTGGTTTGCCACTCTCTGAGTGTCCTAGGAACGTAGAAGATAAACTTCGACTCTTAAACACTGATTTTATTTATGTTCATAAAAGCTTGTGGATGAGACTATAATCGAGGCTTAAATCTTCAACGATAAAACGTCTCAAAGTAAGCAAAAATGCTCTCTAACTAAACATACCACAACTATCAAGCCATCGATTTATTTATTTGGCTTTATTATAAGAATTTAACGTCACAAGATAACTTCATTTGGGCAATTGGTCATATTAGGTGAATTAAAATGTCAGAAACATCTGGAACATTTTACTGTAATTCCACTAATAAAATAAATATAATTAAGAGTGGCAAAATTCGAAGGCAGCTTAAAACCGGTGGCCTCATAATCCGGAGAAGCCTATGAGCAAGAATCTCTGCAGTTGCTATGTTAAGCCTCGTCGAAGTTTTGCCACAGAATGGTTTTAGAATATTGCTCGGAAAAAGTAGGAAGAAATGTTTCACATTTTGAATTAACTACAATGAATCATTTTCTATAAAAATAGTTCATCACTTTATTTAAACATACCACAGCCACAGCCAACACTAAACTCAAACTCTGCTTTTGGCTTTTTTGGTTTTGTGAGAAGATTGCAAGTTATTAATTTGTCCGTTTTTGTCAACGTACTTATATGCATTTATGAACTTTTTTCAAAATGTTCATCCGTTGAAAAAAAAGTAGGGGTTAGGGGCCTTTCAATAATTAAGCCTTCAAGAGGGAAGAACGATTTGATGAGTTGATTTATTTTGTATAGCATTTAGCTCATTCAACTGATTTCTAGCTCAGATGAAGACTCTCCACACCTAATTTCTCTAAATTGTGATACACTTTGAAAAATCAACTTTAGTTACATTCATCGACCAGAGTAAAATTTCTTATTCAATTAAAATCACTTTTCTTCATTATGATCCCCTAACATAGATATTGTACTACTGGATTTTCTTTCTGCTGTTTGAGATTATATTTAATAATTAAACACATAATTCTCTAAGACTACCTGTGAAATTACTTGTTTGCACACGTAAAATGTATTTGAAAAACATCAGATTCTTATAAATGCATTTCGTTTGTGTTTCCCAGGTGATCGGCAGTAGCGCACAAAGAATTCCTTACTTTTGATGACCCTTTGGCACCATCCCGAGGAACACCTTGGGAACACCTGATATAATTAATCTCATGGCACCATCCCAGAAAATTTTGCGCACACAAAGATCTTAAAATTACTCGTCTTTTAATTTGGGTCTTAATACAATGAAACTTTATAAACTATGAATCAGAAAGAGTTTCAAATGAGCAAGTAAGCATCTACTTTGTTGATAACATTTTCCAGTAGTTGTCGGTTTTATTGTTTCTTATGAATTCGTTTCTTAAACTGATGAAGCGAACAACTAACAGCGCTTCTTATTGATCTCGTGACGCCTTCTGGGAAGTTGATTTTCTTTCAGGGAAGGTAGCGCCCGAAGACTCGGCCTGGTTTGAGCTTTCTGGTGTATCACAGTTTTTCTCCTTTTTTCCCAAAACGCATTTAAATAATATACGAGTCTTACACAATAAAGAAACATGTTCTTAGAAAGATAATTTTAAAAACATAAGAGGGGCAAGATCGATACAATACCTTTTGTGTTTTACGAATGGCCAGAATTGTCCTTGTCAGAGCGGTGATATTGAAAAGCAAAATGAGGGCCACAGGAACACCGAACACGCCCAGAGTAGCTTTTCCGTTCTCTATCCAGCAGTAAATACCCTGCCCTGTTTTTAACAGAAAAAACAGTGGCAAGTTCTTTTTATAACTTAAATTTGGCGCGCTAACATAAGCTTCCTTTTAAAAGATAGATTTAATAAATATAGTTATCGCAATCAAGTCAATTCGTAATTTGAAACTCAGTTTATTTGTCATTGGGTATATAACCATAATTTTATACGAACGCCAGACAGAAACACTAATTATCCCAGTAAAACTTTGATGTGTTTTGATACACCAGCCTTAGTTACTCGTATTTGCTTCGTGGTAAAGCCATCTTTATTAACTAATACAGCAACTGTATTACTATCTACTTGGAAACCCAGCTTTGAAAATAAGTAGTTGCAGTCCCAAAATTTTTCCACAATTTGACTTATAAATTTAGTGATGGGAAGTATCTTTCTTTAAGCAAGTTAAAACATCTAGACCATAGTCAAAATCTTGTCTCCATAGGATAACGTTAACAAACTTATCATATTTGACCTTAAAAACTGTGCTGGGAGCATATCTATCTCTCACTGTATGACTCTTTCTAGAAACAAACTGAAAACATTTAAACGAGACAATAGCAACAATCCCCCGAGGGGGTACTCCCCAGTTATTTTTGTATGAGTAAGCAGCTAGCTTCGTAAAGCCCTGACCCGTTTTCAGACCAAATTGTGCGGAATTCCCAACCGAATTCTAGACAAGACGATAAAATTGATACCCGTTTTCAGTGGCTCAAAATGTCTCTCATACGCCACATTTCTAAAATGATACCAAACTTTCAGTCTAAAACGGCTCGAAAACCCTACCCGCACACCTATATAGCTCATGAAAGGGAGTACTCCCGGATAACCTTCTTCTTAACAGTGTAAGATATCTTGATCCTTCAAAACTGTATCGCTATACAGTTAACATTTTAGCTTCGGGAGAGAGACGTGATATAATGTGGAATCACCGGCTCAGAATGAA
>JANRMR010133923.1:0-12790 GCA_025434825.1 Bergia sp. 'catenularis' | reverse complement strand
TGAACATCGACGTCTTGTCGCCCAAGCTACGGCTTTCTACAAAATACGTAATGGGCTAGTTAACATCTCATTTCCTCAATGTATCCAAGAAAATAGACGGCCTACTAGAGTGAATCAGACAAGTACAAGCAGATCAGGGGAGGGGAAGCGGACTCCGTGACGCCTGGGACTTTTTGTGTAGTCCTACGTACCGCCGAGATGTGACGTTACTTCCGGTGCACTCGTCAATTAGTTTTCGCGCCGGCGGGGAAAAAAATTGAATGCGACAGTTGCGTTCTCCTTTTGAGTAAAATGTGATCGGTTCTGAATCGGCGCCGTGTTTTTCTTCTTTTTTTTGGTCACAGTAACGATCAACTAGTGTTTTCTTTAATGATTTGGTTAGATTTAAGAATATGACAAACGATTATTCAATAATGTGTTTTTTCACAAAGATGTTCTGATAAAATCTCTTCACCTTTATGTCGCTGAATACCAAAGGAGTCTTCATTTTCCTTGGCAAAATGATGGCAAGAAGGTAAGATACAATGCGTTTATAGCGTCCATTTTTTTTTAATGATATATGTCATAAGTAAAATACAGTGAAAGGGTCTTAGAATTATCAGAACCTAATTATCTCTCTCAATCTTTGTTGATAAATTGTTCGCGGCTCCAGCTAAATATTCGAGCATTTGATAGGTGCTGCTCTGACAACTTCACAGTTCACTACATTAGTCTATTTAGTACTACAAAACCTAAACAAGAATGTGATTTTCTATTCTCGCTTGCATACCGACTTGATTTTGAATCCCTGTTAGTAAATAAATGCTGAAGAAAGTGTAAATAACTTGCCAATAACCAAACAAAACCTATAACTTAGATTCTGTACGAAAATTATAGATACAACCTGCAACCTTGCGAGCCGTTCTCCGAGTACCCTGTGAACGTTCCAGTTAAAGAAAAGATAATACCTCCAAAGTACAGGTGGGCTAAAGATCAAGAAGTTTCAATATTAAACCAGAAATCCAAAGGTAAAGAGACAATTTTGTTAGGCGACTCAATCACTAAAAACCTAGAGAGATTTGCAGATAACTATTTTTATTTTTTTCCAGCTTCGACAGTACTGAACGCCGGCATAGCCGGTGACACTGTTGAAGCCGTACTCTACAGAGTTGCTAACATGCCTTTTTGTTGCGTTACTTCCAAAATTTCTATTATTTGCGGCACTAACAATTTATGTTCTTCCTCTCCAGAAGATATTGCAGCCACTTTAATTGAAATATTGATTTTAATGCGTAAAAAATGCCCATCTGCAGTCATTCATTTATTTCCAATTTTGCCCAGATTCGATAATTTTTAGTTTAAAGTTAGTGTTACTAATTTTCATATATATTTTCAGGTGATAGAATTGTTTTCGTTTTACAGTGATAAAGTTATTTTTCATTTTTTACCTTCTGCCTTGTATGACAGGGCACTGTACAGGGCTGACAAACTTCACCTAACCAGCGCGGGAAATGCCCTCCTGGCCTACTGGATAAGTCAGTCCATCAACACCCCTGCCACCAACACCACTACTCCATCTCCTCAACCTGGCCTTACGACAACATATCCACCAGGGCATAACAAGACTCCTGCTACTAAACCTGTTCATTCAGCAGCCCCCAGAACAACCCTTTCTCCTCCACCCAGTCAAGCCCAATCTACAACTAGACCTTCATTTTCTCCCAGCCCAAGACCCACCATCTCACCAGTGTCTGGCCCCACCCTTTCAGAATCTCCTGTCTCCAGCAAAGCCACCCATTCAAAATCTCCTTCCCTTTGTCCAAGCCAGGCTACTCCTTCACAGTATCCTTCCTTGAGCCCTTCCCTTTCAAAATCACCATCCCCCAGTTGGGCTGCCATTTTGAAAACTTCCTCCAACACAAAACTTTTGAAATCTTCTCCAAGCAGGGCTACCCTTTGTGACACCCCTCCCTCCAACCCTACCCTTTCAAAGACTTCCTCATCCAGCCCTAGCCTTTCAAAGACTCCTCCTAACCCCACCCTTTCAAAGGCTTATTCCTCTAACTCTACTCTTTCAAGGACTCCTTCTCCTAGCCCAACCCTTTCAAAGACAGCTTCCCCCAGCCCTACCCTTTCAAAGACAACTTCCCCCAGACCTACCCTTTCAAAGTCTCCTTCCCCTAGCCCTACCCTTTCAAAGACTCCTTTCCCCAGCCCTAGCCTTTCAAAGACTTCTTCCCCCAGCCCTACCTTTTCAAAGACTCCTTCCCCTAACCCCACCCTTTCAAAGGCTCATTCCTCCAACCCTACCCTTTCAAGGACTCCTTCTCCTAGCCCAACCCTTTCAAAGACAACTTCCCCCAGCCCTACCCTTTCAAAGTCTCCTTCCCCTAGCCCAACCCTTTCAAAGACTCCTTCCCCCAGCCCTACCCTTTCAAAGGCTCCTTCCTCCAGTCCTACCCTTTCAAAGGCTCCTTCCTCCAGTCCTACCCTTTCAAAGACTTTTCCCCCCAGTCCTACCCTTTCAAAGGCTCCTTCCTTCAGTCCTACCCTTTCAAAGACTTTTCCCCCCAGTCCTACCCTTTCAAAGTCTCCTCCCCCCAGCCCTACCCTCTCAAAGGCTCCTTCCTCTACTCCTACCCTTTCAGACTCCTTCCCCCAGCCCTGCAGTTAGTGAGAAAGTTAAAAAGGTTACCCCTTCTAAATCTCTTCCACAAAGTCATACTTTTTCTAAATCCCTTCAAAAAAGATCTCACCCTGTTGCTGTACCAATCTCTAACATTTCACCTCCATCAAGTGCCACCATCACCCCACACAGTCCCTTTTATTCCACTTCAAACAGCCATGATGGGTCATCAAACAACAACCCAACCAAACCTATAAAGCCAAGTTGCAAGAGAAGAAAATCAACATCAACAAGGACCTCCTATCCCATACCTGCACATACTTCTAGCCCATCTAAACTCAATTCAGTTGCCAATCTAAAATCAAAATTAAACAACACCCAACACAGTTTTAGTAAACTAAAGCCAGCCCAACACAAACCTACCCAGCCCAGTCCGATCCAAACTCAACCTATGCAACCTGACCCAAGCCAATCTAGCCTCCATCATCCTAAACCAGCCCAGTACAAACCTACTCAATCCAGCCCAATCCATCCCAACCATAACCAATGCAAGCCTACGTCACCTAACCCAACACAATCAAGCTCAACAGCATGCTCTACAAATGACATCTCCAATTCAGATAATTCACCCAGCTTTATCTCTAATGATATCCAGCAACCTATTTGTTTTTCACCGACTGTTTTGGCAATGTTTCTATTATATGTACAGTTGTGGTTTCCTTTTTTTCTTTTGTTTGTTTTGGCAGAATCAAATTCCTTTCTGGCAATGGTTTGGCCATTTCCAATCATAATTCTAACAACTTTATTTTCAGTGTGTTTCCTAAATATTTCAAAAAGAAGGTTAACAGGACATAACTATCGTGACAAAATTGATAAGCCAAGAGACGAATCAATTGTTAACCCCAACCAAGAAGACAATGAACTATCCAAAGATTCTAGTACCCACATTCTAACAACCATCAAAGCTGTGATTTACATTTTTCTCATATATGAGTCTTATTTCGATTTTATTGCTCACTTACCAATTGAAAGCTTTTCCTTGAGATTATTTTTAGCAGTGATTTTTAGAATTCAATTTTCATTGATTATTTTCTCAATGTATGTGCTGCCACAAAAAATTGTGCTTTCCCTTGTAACCATATCTGAGCAAAGAAATAGTGAAAACATTCCTGCAGAACCAAAGTCATGTTTAGCAACCTCTTTGAATTTCTTTCATACCATACGTTTTCGTACACCTAAACATAAAATAAAGGGGTTGGTTATAAGAAAAAATTGGAAGAATGTTTTAAACAGAATTTTTAACTTCAAAAAACATCTCAGGAAGCATTACCAAATTGAAATGAATCATAAAACAGAAGAAAACGAACATATAAAACATAGCAAAATATCTACATTATTACAAACTGCATTTATGTACTTGATTTTTTTTTAGCTATCATGTTTTTACCAGGTTTGATATTTGTAAACATATTAATTCCAAAAGTCCAGACTTTCTCCCAATTTATCTACAACTTACCTGACAAATGGTCAGAAAATCTTGTATCATTCCATTCATTTCTATTTTTTCAACTTCACTATTTATACATACTATGTGTTATCTTTGGTAATATGGCTCTAACTAGTTTATGTGCTGCATCTCTGTTTGAATATTTCCCCAGTCTAAATAATTTACACTTTATTTCATGTTCAGTAGTGCATGATATCTTGCACTTCTGCAGCTTTGCAACCTTTGCATGTTTATATCTTATGCTGCTATTCATTGGTGATTATGGAATATTACTGCTCGTGTTTTGCTTGGGATTTTTGTTCCAGTTTACAGAAGAATCTCTAACAGTTCATGACTTTCTATCAGGTGGGACTTTATTAGCTGTTATCTCAATTCACGAATACATGCTTGTTGATTTGTTTAATATATTTTTATCTCTTCCTGGAAATTTATTGTGTTTTGTTCCACCATTTAAACCGCATATGATGCAGATTTTTGTCAAAGATTGGTATGGGAAATCTCACATATTTCATCTACCTCAAAATGCCACTGTATCAGACTTGTTAAAACAAATTTCAGTAAAATTCAAGCTTCCTAAAAGTGAGTATTGGTTAAGTGGTCCCGGTGGTAGAACAATGGATAAGTGCGACAAACTCATCAATTTGACCACTCTTCATGTAAGAGGAAGGTTGTTTGGTGGAACAGATCAGTGTTGCATTAAAGGGTGCTCAGAAAAAGCATCATAGAGAAAGATAACGAGTTTGTCAGGAGTTTATGAGCTAAAAATAGAACCTGATATGATCGACAGACCAAATGACCTTCCCCTTTACATATGCAACCATCACTATTATGTCCATAAACATCGTGGCCATAAACAAAGAAAATTACATCAAAGTTTCGCAACTTCAAAAAAATACTACAAAGCAAGTGAAAAAAGAGATAAAGAAGACTTGTCTACTTTCTATGGTGTCAAAACATGTTCGTCTTACAACACCATGTTTCCAACACATCCTTTCTGTGTCATCAACATATTACATGTGTGCATGTAACTGTTTAGATTATACGAAGGATGACAAGACTCAAGAAATAAACGGTGACATGTACCACTGCATTTCAAATAACGAAGAACAACCAAAAACATCTGATTTGGATAAAAATTACATATGCACACAATGTGGTCCGAATTACTTAAAACTCATCAAGGCAGAAAAGAAGGGACATGATCCCTCTGAAATGGGCTCTAGTAGTAATTCGGAATATAAAAATGCTGAACCAACAACTTCTAGCGATGGTGAATCAATGAAAAAATATACAGGAACCAAAAATAGTGCATCAGCAAGGCCAAATAATGGACCTTCGAGTGATCATGATATCAAAGAAGTTAGTTCAAAAACTTTTGCTTACACTTTTCCTTTTTCAAAGCATTTTTCAAGCTTGGATGGTACCAAAAGCAGAGTTGATGGGAAACCAGTTGATTATAAAGTTATCACTGATATGTTTGTAGCCATTGCTAAAACAGAATTTGCTCCATGGACAGTCTATCTACAACATGGGAAAACCGGTGTCATGCTGCACTTTTATTTGGAATCTTCTTCAGAAACCTTAGCTACAAAAACAATGACAGTATTTTGCCCATTTGTGTTTGGTACACTATACAACATTTCATTCTCAGTACATGCACTGGGAAAACAGCTTGACAATGGCCTCTTGCCTGATGACTGTTTTAAAAATCAGAGTCAGGCAACTAATACCATAAATGGTTTGCTAGAGGCTCTATTCTTACTGCAGCTTTGTCTTCGTATTCACGATAACAGATCAGTGAAAATGATTAATATGAGACAGCTGCAGCAAATCAATGACTATGACTATGACTCCACATCTTATAAACTTGAATCAAAATACTTATTAAAGAATCGATATGGCAAGCAGATACACGAGACGACACGAAGTAGTGACTCAAATCAACCATGTGAGCGAGTATTGCTGCAATCAAAATATGCTGAAAAATGTCACAACTGTGCACTACTTGCAAAAAATATTTATTTTATTAAAGAGCACAAAACACCTCATGGTAATTCTACTTTAACTTCGCACAGTGCTCGACTTTCTGTTCTTAGTTTTGAGCAATTAATGGAGAGATACAAAAACTTGAAAATGTCTTGTAAGTACTGGAAATCAAGAACCAGACATTATATGAAACTAAAAAAAATAAAGCCCCCATCTAATTTTAATACTACTTCAACAAATCTTGGTATGCTTGTGGACGTGGTTGTTTCAGAGAATTGGTTAAAGGAAAACTCTGTACTATATTTGCTGATAATGGATGCTATCATTGGGTTGCAAAAACAAGAGAAAGAGTTCACCAAAAGTATTGGCAAATTATCCAAAAACAAAAAAAAACCAAGAGCAAAGGGAATGAGGTATCATCCCTTGGTTATCAAGTGGTGTTGTTCATTGGCCAGCAAATGTAAGGAAAAAGGTTATGAAAATATTCGGAAAATACTTCCAATTCCGCACTGGCATACCATCAAACAATATAGACAGACTTGTTCTTCATCTGAGCCAATAAACAAAGAAAATTTGAGAAGGACGGAGAGAAGGAATTGTAAACCCATTGGAGGGATTCACTGGGATGAAATGATAATTCAGGAAGGAATTGTAGTTTTTAAACGGACAGGAGAACTTGTTGGGTTTGAAAATTTAGACATCCCTAAAGAAGTAAATAATGATTTTGATTCTACAAACAAATAAAATTTAAGCTTTGTTTATGGAAATGTTTCTTCTGATTCCGAATCGAGTAATAATTCTTCCAGTGGCTCATCAAGTGAAAGCGATTTGGATGAAGATGCAACAGTGCAAACTCAGATGAAAGCAAAAATGATTTGCCAATTCTTTTTTTCTTCTGTTGAAGGTGACTTTTCTTGGCCTGTAGCTAGTTTTCCTGTGCGACGAATGAACAATGAAAAACTCAAAGTTTTAGTTTGGAAAGTAATTGAAGTGCTGTCTAAGACTACTGTAAAAGATAGAAATATTCAGGTACTTTATGGAGTTTGTGATGGCTCTTCATACTCTCATGCATTTTTTCGCAAATCAAATGTTCAAAACCCATATAACAACAATATACCAATATGGTGGCTGTCAGATTATCCCCATATGATTAAAAAATTGAGAAATTTCATTGTTAATACAGATAGGAATATGGAATGGTCACAACAGGAAATAAAATCCCAACACATTATTGATGTTGTTGAAAGAAAACAAACTAAACTTCGCTGGAAACACATCAAATTAAGTGCCAGAACAAAAAAGTCAGTGAAACGAGCGGTGGAAGTATGTTCTGAAGAAACTGTAAATGACATATATGAGGGTAGCTATCCTCTGGAAGAAACAATTGGAACACGCATGTACTTGAGTATGTGTGCAAAACTATTTAAAATAATGAATAACAGTACAGAGGTTGATCCATCAAGTTACAGAGAGCTTATCAAAATTTTGGTATGGTTTAAAAGGTGGCACCAAGAGATCCAAAGCACAGTACCTGACAAGGGCCAACACAAAGCTCACTGGAAAAAATTTATTTCAGAAAGAACTTACAAAGATTTGTTGAGATCTATAAGAGCATTCCTAGGATTGGATCAATACATTCAAATGACCCACCCTGACACGATCATTATCCCAAAAACAATGTGCTAAGATGATGTTGAAAACTATTTCTCCTTAGAACGTGCACGGATTGCATCTGGTAATCGAACTATTCTACAATATTTCGAGTCTGCTGCAACACTAAATACAGATCTGTTACTAACATCAGAATTTGATGATTTATATGACAGCATAGGTTCATATGATCCAGTTTCCATTCCAAATGCAGTCGCAATACCTCTACTTAGAAGGAACAAATCAATACACCATTCAGAATCTCGATTAGGTTCCTAGTCATGTGATTCAACTGTAATATCACGTCTTCCTCTCACCATCACAGAAAGCACTTTTGATAAATCACAGAAGTTGCAACTCTTAAGGCAGGCAAAACAAACTTTAGACTATATTGATTTGTCAACTTCATCAACAGTTATTCAGGCTAATCAAATTATTGTTCAAGCAATGAAGAATGATGCAAATTCTCAACATCTATTATACTTCATATCTTGCTTAGATTGTGGGCTTAGAATGAAGTATTTTAACAAAGAAAAATGGAGTGAAAATTCTTTAACAAACGCACTTGTAGCCCTAAAACAGGACAGAAATTTAAAAGAGCTGTGCGACAATATGCTTATGAAAATGCATGTCACACTCACAGATAAAAAACTGGCAACTGACTTGCTATATTTGTTTGTGAATTCACCTAAAGAAGATGTGTAACATACTTGGCGGTTGATGGTTTTGGCCCGAATGCTCACCAAGATAACTCTTCAATAAGAGCATTGTTAAAGAAATATGATATGCTAGCAGAAAAGAATACAAAGACTACTCTAGATTCTATTGACAAATCTAAGAGTAAATGCCATGGCTGTGGTTTACTTGGCCACTGGGTTAAAGACTGCCCAAAATGTTACAACAAAGAATGGCTAAGTAAATAACAGTGTTTTAAATGTGGGCAATTGGGCCACTTTAGAAGAGACTGTCCTTTTCAAAAATCAAGGAAAATAACAAATTCTCAAACACCCCATAAAGTGAAGCTACCAACCAAGCCAAAAAAGAAGATTTGGTATCATTCAACAACTGCCTTACCCAAAATGCTTGCAGTACTAGACTGTTGTAATATGCACACAAACGATGTTTACATTCCCCTCACAACTGACAATTCAAACCCCACAACAACACGACAGCAATCAGATCAATGGTACAGGTTTCGAAAGGGTAAAATTAATGGAAGCAAAGCTGCAGTTTGTTTAGGCTGGTTTGGTAAACCACTTATGGAAGGGTACTGGGAACAACTTAGAGAAGGTGCAAATGAGACCACAAGTTCAGAGACTAGTTACCAGAGTGAACTGGCAATGAAATGGGGATCGATGTGTGAAAGTAGTGCAATGGCCACATACATTTCTCAGTTCCTATCAAAAACCTATCGAAGAGGCAAAGTTTACGAGACTAGGGTACATTTTGTTAATGATAAGAGAGGAATTCCATGGTTAGCATCCTCCCACGATGGGTTAGTGAAAATTGACACTATGGTTGACGGCTCAGGAGTAGTAGAAATCAAGTGCCCTTTTATGGGGGGAAGCCAGTTCCATATAGAAATGTTTGTGCTAATCATATTCCACAAATCATGCTAGAAATGTACTCAACAAACACCAAGTGGTGTCATTATGTTGTATGGACCCCAGTTGGTTTTTTCCATATACCTTGTTGAAATAGATAAGTACATTGCTGACTTGCTTAGTTATTTGACGCAATTTTGGAAATCTGCCAACAACAGGGAAGGAACTACACCCCTATGGAAATCTGATGCCTTCAGCTTAAAGAAAAGAGCTGATGAGATTTGCAAAAAATGTAAACAGTTAGCATCTGGTAATTCAGTCAGAGATGCTAGTATTCTTGAACACCAATCTATCGATGTATTTTCGAACCATGAAAAGGAATCTAAAAGTAACACAAAATCAGGAACATCTAGAAAATGTGGAGCATGTAAAGTGGAAGAATGGAAATGTAAATTAAATCCCTGTGAAACACGGCTGGAAAGATTTAAACACAAAAAAGTTGTACTTGCCAAGCCTCAAAAAAGTTTCCAGTCATATATATGGGGCTCTGGGGGACTAGGAAATAGCTGTCATCAGGACACTATTTTAGAATTTTTTTACCATCCTTTTAGGCGTCAAGTTCAGATAACTAGTAAATCTGGACGTGGATGTGTGTTTTGGAAGAATGTTTCAGATTACGAGAAAGTGCTGCCTTTTTCAAGAGCAAAGCAAAACTCTGGAAGTGGCTGCGGGATGAAACTGACAATGAGCAAAACTATTATGCATTTGGGAGAACTGCTCCATTAATAGGAATAGTTTTTAGATTGTTGGAAAATAGTGATGAGACATTTACTTTAAATTTCAGAATTGCAGAAAAAAGAACCACTGTTTGTACCCTTTATCCCCAGATACATACACACAAAAGAACCAAAAACCATGTCATTTTCCCATTGACTGATGATGACATTTTAAAAGATCATGTGTCAGCTGACAACACGTATAAACTAAACAAAGTTCTTGAAAATTTGTTTACAAGAAATAATCAGTCAATAACATCTGGAAGATGTGGAAGTGTTCTCTGTCACAACATTTCCCATGAACAAAGCTCAAGTATATCTGAAATCACAGCAGAAACAGCACAGTTTTGCAATGGAACAATCAATGTCACATCGGCAATAACAAATTCCCCACAATTTTTTTTTACAACACGAGATATTTCAAGTATATACATTCCAAATTTAAATGGGCAGGTTAGCATTTCAAACACAGAATACAAACTGTCTGGCATAGTGTATTTCAATGGCATACACTATTGGTGTGAGATGCTTTCAACTCACTTTGGCTATAAACATGGCTGGTATTTTTACGATGGGATGATGGAGGTAGAGCTCTTTACGTTGGTGAAACCCCCCAGTGTACACATGCACAATATGTTCACGTCCTTGTTTTTGAACAGTCTATCACCAATCCAAATACATATGGTAAAACATTTTCATACAAGAATGAAAAGCTAAATTCTATCATTTCAATATACAAGCATGAGTTGAATCTCCCAGACACCAAAGTCAAAATTAAGAATTTAAAGGCAATTTTGAAGCATGAAGGTGTTCCTTTTCAACCAAATGCCAGGCTTGATGAGTTGAAAGCATTAGTTTTAAATATTCCAGAAAACAAAACACACAATAGTTGTAAGGTTTCAACAACAGTTCCTGATATACACATGACAACACCTCCAAATGTAAAAGACATGTCATCTTCATGTATTAAGCGCACCCATGACACGCTAACAACGACTGGTTACACTTCAGGGTGCCACACATCAAAAAAGTTAAAGAAGAAAATATTTTCTCCTTTCAAAAATTCTTCTTTTAACAAAACTTACAAAATATGTTGAATCATTCAAAGGTTTGCTAAATAGGTTGACAGGTCCTGATGAAGATGACCACAGCTCTTCAGAAGATGAACAAAATGAACTTCCATTACATGTACATACTGTGACAGTGCCAGGTCTATTCTTTAAATACCTTGATGAACCTCTCCCCACAGAAATCCTGGAATGTAAATCAAACAATTATCTCTCAAGAAGTTTTAAATCTAATTTGCATGTGCTTTATCAAATGGTTGACACTAAGGAGTTGTGGAAATTCAGAGAGTTTGATCGCTCAATAACACCCAAGAGTAATGATGGCGGAGAAAGACTTGAGAAAATCCGGTGATATGTTCTAAAGATTGGTATTGATACGCCACTAATCCTTGCATACAACATAGATAATGGGAAGGTATATCTATCTGAGGGGAATCACAGGCTAGCTATAGCAATGAGCGAAGGGATTCCACATCTACCAGTGCATGTTAGTTCAAATTGGATAGAGCCCAATGAATCTGGCAATTTCAGAATAATAACAAACCATTTAGAGATCTCGAGAATACACACACTACTACTACTACTTGGATTACAAGTAAAATTTGAGCCAGACAAGTATTTCTAAACTTGACTAGTATGCACTTGATGAAAAGGGTATTGAAATGTACATGGCTATGGGGTTTGAATAATTGGTGAAATTTTGATAAGTGCATAAAGTGGAGAATACATGGCAGTTGGCAGGAAAGTTGGTAGAAATGTGTTGAAATGTGTATGACTGTGGGATAGAAGGGATAGTGAATTGTACATGACTGCGAGGTACTTTCTGCTGAACAATATGTCTTAATTCTCTTCCCAACTTGCACAGTTACATAATACATATAATTTTGTAACAGACCTTCATGTATACACAATACCCACATATACACATGCAAACACATACATGCATACACACTCAGTAAGCTCGACTTGTGAATGTAAATCAGAAATTTCCCATCTTGAAATATAGCTCGAACAAACACTGGTTGATTAATTACTTAAGTCAGACTTTTTGTATCATACATCGACTGAATGAAAGTTCATAATTTCTTTTTCGTATGTTTGAGTGTGGATTTTGTTATCTAAAGTTGGGACATTTTATTTGTAACGTCCACAATACAAGGTCAAATGTTCATATATTAATTTCGTAACATAGTGTTTATAGTTTTTACAGAAGCCTAAACTATTTTGAAATATCTGGTTTCAAAATTTATGAAGTTTTACACACTCATGTGGAACTGCCTCTATAAAATGTTAGTTGTTTGAAATTGAAGACACTAGTGCGAAAACAATGTAAGTGACTTTGGATCGATTTCTCAATTCTCCAATTGTTCTTCAGTTTTAGTTTTCATAATGTTTAGGAGAATTTAAGTTTAATCTCAAGTCACTTAATACATTGTTTCTGTACTAGACACTTCAATTTCAATCATTGTTCAAAATCTGTGAAAAACTAAATCACTTCAAAGATTTTTGTAACAAATGATAAGGCTTATTCTACAAGATCAGTATCACAGATTGAAGTATTTATAGTACGATGAAAGTAAATTGAAAAAAAGAATAAGTTCTATCTACTAGGAAGCATGCCAAGAAAATATAAACAATTATAATTATATCCTGAT
>JANRMR010133812.1:0-12793 GCA_025434825.1 Bergia sp. 'catenularis' | reverse complement strand
CCCCCCCCCCCCCCCCCCCCCCCCCCCCCCCCCCCCCCCCCCCCCCCCCCCCCCCCCCCCCCCCCCCCCCCCAACAGAGTGAGCTATGAGGGTTGATTGAAACTTTTGTCCTGAGGGTGGGGAGTTGGATTATTGTGCAAACATGGGTGGAGCCAAAAATTTTGTTTTGTGGTTGGTCAGCTTCTCAGAAAGTTAAATATTCTCATTTTAATTTTGTTCTCATTCAAACACCCAAATTTTCACTTTTTTCCTTCCTTATCCCTTAAGGCCCCCAGTGCCCAGCTGGGTGTCCAAGGATAACATCTATACTGTTGACATTTTAAAAATAGATGCATAGTTTAAACAGTTTGTTTACTTATGATTTTATGATTTGTAATTTATTGTAATTTTAATTAATGTTTGTTGTTAATATAACTATTACTGCCCTTAATGTGTTGTAACTGTATATTCCTGAAAATTACAGAATTATTTATAAATATTACACACAATCATGTATATAGAAAGCAAGGTGGACTGCACTGCATCGGGCAGTTGAACTGGGAAGAACTGAGGAAGTGAAAAGATTGCTTGAAAGCAAGAAATGGAGAAACAGGCTTTATTATAAGGATGAGGTAAGGATTAAAATGTTACTAGGCACTTTGCACTATGGACATGAATAATAATTAAAATCATTTCAAGTCACAAGTCATCCCCACCCACCATTAAAAGTATTTGGACAGTTTGTTTGGCTCATAGGTTTTCAACACTGGATTTTAAATTAAAAGGCACAGAAGACTTTTAAAACCCTTATACAGGCAAGGCACTTTTTGTAATAATTTTCATCGAGGGGGGGGGGGGGGAGGAATCAGACCCCCCTCCCACCCATGGTTTTCCAAATATACATGTATGGTTACATATAAAAGATCAAATTTTGGCATGTTAGCAGCTTTGGATTGGCAACATGTAATTACTTACTGTAACAAGATATAAAAGTTAAAACTGTTGCTATAGCAACAGTCATTTTACAAAGAAAAATCTGCCATTGCATCTTGGATTTTTTAAAATCTTTATTTTATCAAAATTGCAGCAAATTATCTTGAACTTAGTAAGTTAGTCAATTTGATCCCCTCCCCCTTCCCTATTAAGTTGAATGCAGTCTTTTAAAACAAATCTTTTGTCTGTAGTTTGATAATTTGGTTTGAGATTTTCTGTTTATCAAGAGTCATTAATAGACAGCAACATCAATCATGACAGCCCAACACAAATGTCAAAACAATTATATTTCATTAATTTTATGATTTATTGCATTCAAAGGTATTGAATAAAGTCTTTGTGGTGTTGTTTTGTTTGAGTTAAAAAAGAGCAATTATGGAAAACCCTTTAGGGTCATAAAATAATAATAATAATGATAATAATAATAATATTAATATTGATAATAAACTGTATTTAACCAGAGGAATGAAAATAGTAGTACATAAATTATGTAGAAAACGTTTCACTTAGATTTTTATCCTCTGTCATCATAAAATTATAATGGTAGATAATTGTTCCTGTTTTAGTGGACTCCACTCCATGAAGCCTGTGGTAAGGGTAAGGCAGACATTGTCAAGATGCTACTTGAACATGGAGCAGATGCCAACTTTACAACAGAGGTATGTTTTAGATCTGGGAAAAATTTTGATTATTAAGTAGGCAATGATAAAAAATATTTAATAGCAGTCTTTTTCCAAAATTTTATTGTTGCAAGAGAGGTCCATGTTTTCATGAATTTCACAGAATGAAATATATTTTCACTTAGTGTTACTGTTGCAGCCTATCCTGGCACACAAGATTTAAGAATGATTAGCACATTCTATTTTGTGTTGTTGCCTACAGAATACAAAGGATTTGTCTTTGAATAATGAAGAAAAAAGTTCAGATTGGTATATAGATATTAAAGATTTGACACCTTGCAAAAAGAGAAAAAACATGGTTGGGCAGGCTGAGGGACACTATTCAATTTATTTTAAAATTGAACGTATTATAATTAAAATGTTAATTTCATTTTTTTTTCTTTTTTCCTATTAATATAAATTTGAAGTTAACTTTATAACTTCATTTTTTGCCAGGCATCTTGGACTGCTCTTCATGTGGCATCTGAGGGTAGCAATCTGGAAATTGTACAGTTTCTGGCAGACTGCAGTGCTGATGTGAATTGTCAGGATGTGGTAGGTTTAAACCACTGGGCTATGGGTATGTTCCAACTTGGCCAGACCAACTTCTATGTGCTTCTGCCGGCCCTGGTGTTTAACAATATAAATTTCACAAAATGAGTTTGATGGTAGCATAGCACGTACATGACATTTGAACCAGGACTAATACAATTCACTGACCTCTTTCAGACAAGCTGGACACCACTTCATCTGTCCTCATACTACGGCCATTTGCAGATTGTCCAGTTCTTACTGGAACACAGTATTTTATCTATAGATGTCAAAGCTGAGGTAGATACAAAATAAGTCTAAAGGTATTGAAACTGTAAATTAAGTGTTACTAACCAAGCACCCTTGCAATATTATTAGCCCTAAGAAACATTACAATCAATATTGTTTTTAAGTGAATCAACAAAGTGGCCACCATACTGTATGCATGTAACGAACCCCATTTCAAGATGTTTTTCTATCATTAGAAAATTACAATTATAGAACTTACATGATTGTATGACTTACGTACATGTAAATCTCGCTTTTCTTTATAAGAATAATCTTTATAGGAACAGAGAGGCTCAGATTTTTAGAACTGCAAAATTAAAAGTAATTAAAGTCCTGGGTCCCATGCTGGTGTTCAACACATGATATGTGATCAGTTTGAGACGACATGAAAAAATGCAATAACAGACAGATACAATAATTTTTATTAAATAATTATATAATGATCTGTCTCAATAGATTATAAGTATAGAAACTTTTAACTCACAAGTATATAGTCATTTCAACTCATTATAGATTTGGACTTTTGGAAATAGCTTGTTGTTTTGTGCAGTTATGTTATTGTCTAGCTGTCATAAGCTGGTGGGCTTTTATTTCAGCATTTTAGGAGTTAATACATATTGTCATTTCAACTCATTATAGATATGGACTTTTGGAAAGCTTGTTGTTTTGTTCATTACATTATATATACAGGTGCTCCCCGCAGGGCTTTTCAGCTACTTGTTCACAGCAAGTATATGGTTCAGTGGTTGAGGGACTTAGCCAGACCCCTTTAAGCAGTTCATAATGGTTTTCTGTCTGAGACATTAAGTTGCGCCCTCAGTTAACAGACCACAACACCAGGATTACCCTGCTCTTTTCGAGAAGTGTGTGGAATCTTTTAAGTCCCCCGATAGAACGTCGAGAGACTAGACCAACGGCTTAACGTCCCTGTCCACGGACGGTGCATGCAGTTATGTTATTGTCTAGCTGTCATAAGCTGGTGCGCTTCTATTTCAGCATTTTAGGAGTTAATGATGATTTAATACAAAATTTTGATTGCTACATTATCAAGCTCTAGAATGGTTCCACAACTGATGATTATCAGCTCATAACCATCATTCATGCCTTTTATGGTAAACAACTATTTCCAAAACAACGTATTAGGTTATTAGTGTCTCTTAAACATTAAGTAAACGTTCAAATTCTCCCGTTTTACACTAAACTTCGATCGTTCGGTTTACACAAAACTAAAAGAAAATAGTATCTTCTGACTAATTGATATTTGATAAAGCAATTGTTCCACTCACATTTGTTTGATGTAAGGTGAATATAGCCAACTCGGTGCTGTGCACCCCTTTGGTAATCTATCACCTCATATCCAGCGCATGTACGTAGAATAATTGTTAAACAGTTTAAATTTTAGACTGGAGCTAGCAAATTTAGACTTTATAGTCTTTTTTCAACATGGTCGATTAAATTTCAAAGATTTGCCAAAAACCTCGACACCATCTTGAAGACTACAACAACTGAAAGATCTGCGAGAACGGTTCTCATGTCGCCTGTAATTGCTAACTGTGTTACCTGCAGACGTTGTGGACGCCATTGCAAATTGCAGCTTACCGAGGTCACCTGGAAGTTGTCAGAACTTTAGTCGATGCAGGAGCAAACATCACTCAGGATTCAAAGGTTAATGTGAGATTTCTGAACTTTACATCTCATTTTTGTCTACAGTTGCCTTAGGGAAGAAGCTGCTCTTTCGTTTTCTTGTCTATTGATTGATTGATTGGTTGTTTCAATCATTCATCATTTCACTAATTGATTGATTCCTTCGGTCCATCGTTCCCTCAAGACTTAATTCAATTAATCTTTAATGCCATTGTCTTTTCGTTTTTCAATTCTTAGGTAATTTTTACTTACCTAAAGTACTGTTTACCTACCTACCTTCCTTCCTACCCAATTTACTACATACTTACTTTCCTACCTTCTTGCCAAACTACATTTGTACACACCTACTTATCAAATTTTACCTACATACCTACATTTTCATTGCATTTTTACCTGCCCGCCCTGCCTAATTGCCCATGGATATATATAAACTGCTTACTGTCTGGTAGAAAGACAATAAGCTTTATAGTTAATATTTCTTTCTGCTAATTATAGGTGAAGGACTTGTATTTCATATATATCCATTTTTTTATAGTTCCCGGCTCTACTGCTAGCATGTGGAGAAGGCCACGATTCCGTTGCAATCTATCTAATGGAAAGAAGCGACAGCATTCTCTACAAAAAAGAGGCAACTTTGTTTCGTAATCTTGTCTTTATCTCATTCTGTAGTATTATTTGTTTCAGTCTTCGCGATTTTGCCGTTTTTGCTCAATACGATGTTACTGTGTAGGTTGTGGGTGACAAACGCAAGAGTTGACCGCTGAAAACTTTTAAAATCTGCGATTGACCGTAACAAAAAAATGGCGACTGATACATTTACCCATAACTCCTAGTGCGCGAAAAACCTGAAAACACTCATAAAAACGTACAGAAAGGATTTAAAAACTTCAAACCTAGCATACACAATGTTGTTAGTGCATGGACACCTTTCCCAAACAATGGTCTTCCACGTTCACCTATTCACTGAGTTAGGTTCGCAAGGCATTGTGGTCAAATGTACAGCCACCATCTTTTTATGTATGGTGGATTAGAAAGTATGTTGGGGTTCTCAAAGTATTATACTAGCTTGCTTATGTCTTGTTCACAATTGAATAATACTTGAACTGATTTCAAAAGTGTATTCTTGAGTGTTCTACGTCCTTTAAACCTCGTTTACACAGTCAGGGCAACTATTATTAGTATTAATCAAACAGGTGAATAGCACTTTCTGCGCGCTCCGATTGGTTCATCAAACACCGAATATCCTGTGCTATTCACTTCGGTCACTAATGCATGAAACGAGTGCACGCGCGAGGACTGAGAGGCTTTTTTTTCCGCTCACTTTTTTGTTGCAAAAAATGGAAATAAATTATTTTTAAAAGTGCTATTCACCTGGTTGGTTAATACTAAAACAATTATCCCCCTCAGCGATAGATATCTACCTCGGAGTAATCGCACCTTGGTAAATATCCACCACTAGTCACCTCATTTTCGGGGGATAATTGTTAAATATATACGAAAATGTAAAGTTAAAAGCTGCAAATTTTCTTGTGCTCTTTGCGATACTATTTGTAGCTTTGTTGTTGTCAGTTAAATTTTATTAAAATAGTTTGATATATACTGACAAGTTTAGTTCTTTGAACTCCACAGACAATCCTGGCTTCCCTCTTCCGGTCAGTGCATAATGGACACTCGAGGATTGTAAAACATCTTTTGCATCTCTTTGGAAACGTTTGTTACAACGACACAGTATGTTTCTAGGGCGTTCGTTGTTTAATTATAACTGACGTCAGGGCTCGACATTAAACATTTTAGATCACCGGCCAATCGTGCCAGTAAGGTTCAAAACTCACTGGCCCAGCTTGAAAAAGAAATGGTCCAACGTGGAAAATTTAACTGACAAAAAGGTCATTTGAGCATGATGGCGGTCTGCGCAGTCTCGTCAATTTCATAAAATTTAACACTGGGTTACGATCACCCTAGCTAACGTTGACCGAGTTTTTATATCTGCCTCATCAAAATATTGACCAGGTATTTTCTCATAGACAGAACTCACAAAGCGAGGTTTTAAAAGAGTTGGAGGCCTCATTCGGATCACCACTTTTCGGAAGTTACTGGCCCGTACTCGCCTGGAATGGTAAAAAATGTCTTGGGGCCATCGGGCCAGCGTTAATGTCGAGCCCTGGACGTAATCTTTATCAGTTGCATAACCAACATAATCTTAATGTCATAGAAAGTGTCTAAAACTTAGCTGAAATACGAAGTTTCATGTCTTTAGACAAACACGACCAAGATTTGTGCATCTGGATCTGGTTGTGCAAAATACAAAGTTTCATGTCTTTAGACAAACACGACAAAGATTTGCGCATCTGGATCTGGTTGTGCAAAATACAAAGTTTCATGTCTTTAGACAAACACGACAAAGATTTGTGCATCTGGATCTGGTTGTGCAAAAGTTGGGGAATGCTACCCTGTGGTTAAACTGTCAACTCACGGTTGTGTTTATATCCTTATAAACCGAACTGGACAGGCATTTCGGGTTTACATCACGTAGTTTTCGAGGAGTGTTTCAACAATAATTTATAATCATCGGAATCCAATCTTCCGTAAAGTAAGAAATAAAACTAGTGTGGCCTAAGTTGATAAATACGCGTGTTGTGGCTTTAACTTTAGAAAAGATTATCGGATTTCGGTTTCCTTCAAGTTGTTATAATATTGAGATATTGGGACCAGATATATTCAGTTTCTGTTAAAAAAAACTTATTGTTACTCAAGATTTAATTTTACGCCATTAGGCATTGGAAACAGCGTTGGAATTAGCAGTTTTACTTGGAGATGGTGAGCTTGTTAAGATGACACTAAAACTAGGAGCAGACCCAGCTGAAAAAGCCAAGGTATTTAATATGAGATTTTTCTGCAAGCTTCAAACCTGGTCTTTACAAAATGGCATTTACTCAATCGATAACAAAATACCTAGAAAGATATTTTTGGCCCAATATCAGTTAAATGCCTTGCACTTCCCTAAATATAGAAATTCTATCTAACTGAAACCAAACATCTATGTACATAAAACGGGAAGTGTTGTACCAAAACAATTTGTTGGAAACTTGGTGGAATGTTTATCGTTTTATTTTAAATGGGAGCTTCTTGTATGATTTTTTGTAGGTGAGTAGAGGGGTGAGAAATGAGATGTCAAAAGAATGGAATTCGTTAACACGGCCCAAAATGAAGTGATAAGGAAGAATCCAGTTGCCTTTCCTCGCGTAGAAGACGGGCTTTCGTTCAGCTATTAACTGTTAACTGTTAACTGGTTAACTTCCTCTGAATTCCCTACTCTACAAGTGTCTTCAAAAATATCAATCCCACATTCCTCCCTCCCCTTTTTTCCCGTCTCAATCGTTACGGATACGTCTGAAACTGTTAGGTGATTTGTGTTCCCAAAATTTGTGGTTGATTGCATGAGGAAGCAACAAAAGATCTCTTATCATTCTATGTTCATCGCTATAATTTAGTATCATTTGTATTGTTCAATGTTGTGTTATTACTCAGTGTGGCAGCAATACGAATGATACATCAGTGTAAAACAGGGAGCTAGTAAATGTCTTGTTTTTGTCTTGTATTGTCTTATCCCAGATAGCGATCTCTGTAGCATGCAAGCAATCGACTGTTTGTGATCTTTCAAAGGAAAGTACGTTCAAGCGAAATATTTCGCAGAATAAAGTAATAAGTGTATTTGTTTAAGCAAATGTACGCCAGTGTGTACGGCCACAAGTCAACTTTCGGTTTGCCAGGGCTTTGACATATGCATTGAATTGTGTTCAGTTCAAAGTATATACAGATTCGAGTCACGCGTTTATCTTGGGCACATTTATTGTATGTCATTGGCCGAACACGTCCCCAATCTATATAAGTTGATTAATATCAAATTTACAACAGCTAAATACAATATAAACCCAACAGTGTATGGTTTCGTAGGCTTTCAATCTGTAACGGGGTGTTAGTATTTACCTTTGACTCGAGAACTGATGCTACTTCAAAACAGAGTTGCAATTATTGGAAAAGTAAGCCTAGGGAGGCATTTTGGACTGCGAAAGCCTGTATTTTCCCACATATGTGATATCTATTCAGTGTGGCCTGTTTGTAAGTAGGAATAGAGAAACAAGCTTTGGTTAAATATAAGAATAAATTGCAAAGTGAAGTGAGAGTGACATTTTTTATTCTTGTGTACGCAAAACTCGAAAGCTTAACCAAGACGTAGTTGTTCAAAGCATCGTGAATCACAAACCGAACTGCAGGAACCCCAAATGTCAAATGGAAGTTAAGTTTTCATAATAATTTGCTTGTTAATTGGCAATAAGTTTGCGTCATAGCTCCATCAAAACAAAGATTTAGATCTTGGTTTTAATACGTATCTGCTGTTTCAGGGAGGAACCTGCCTTATGTCTTGTGCTCTTCAGAGAGGATTTTTAGATATTGCTGCAATCCTACTAGCATATGGAGCACGAGCATTAAAGGTACATGTTAGTCAAAGTATCGGCCAGTTGCTATTCCAAATGCACACAACAGCCTTTCTGTTCTCATATTGTATTTATTACGCATATCACACACAAATATTCAGGAAGAAGCAGTCTGTTTCTCTTGAACATTCGTTTTAGTGCTGCTTTATTATTTCGGAAGGTGGCAGGTCGAAGGCAATCGAAACGTTTTATGCAGAGTAAGTAAACTCTATTTTCCCTCAAAAACACTGTGGACTGAAAATGTTGTTTAAAACGAAGTTCAAAGCTAAGATTTTTCCATTCCTTACCTGCTTGAACTGAAAGTTCTAATTGGTAGTTTTGTTATTAAAGCGCACTTTCCAAATAGTCAAGTTTTCTATTCTCGCGCAAATGTGCTTTTTTTTGTGCGTGTTGAAAAGTTGTGATACGCTGTCAAGATATTTAGCAGAAACAGCATTAAACGTGTTTGATGATAAATGTATGCATTTTGTTCCTTAGATTGAAGACAATCTAGGTCCTTTCCAGTTGGGCAGCCAGTGTATTCTCTTGCATCATTCTTCAAGTTTTGCAATGCTGAAACGTTTATGCATCGATGGAGTGTCAAATACGACAGAAGCGCTCAATTCCACAACCGATCCTTTAACAGTGGCCATAGTGAAACAGAAATCTCGAGTGGTGCCTGCAGCACTGGAAATAATCGCAGGCAAAACAATTGTCAGCCTTGTAGAAGAGATTCTTATAAAGAACAGCATTGATAGATTGTCTTTTCCGGAAATAATGGACAGTATGGCGGGATTTCATAACTTGAAATGCCTACATTTGACGAACTGTAAGCTTGGTGAGCTGCCGCGACTTCTAACTGAAACAGCTCCACACCTGGTTGAGCTTGATGTTTCTTGTAACAAGATAACTGAGCTAAGTGAACACATTTCCAAGCTGACAAAGCTAAACAAACTCGTGCTCAGTTTTAACATGATTCAAATTCTTCCAGTTTCAATTGGTAAACTTAACAAGCTCCAGGTTCTCCAGTGCAACAACAACCATTTGACAAAACTTCCCAGCTCTTTGAGTGACGTTTCACAGTCACTAGAGGTCTTGATTCTTGACGAGAACAAAATAGAGCTTTCTGGGCTTCCGAATTCGGTCGTCAATCTTCTGAAGAAGTTGAAAAGATTTAGTTTGAAGAACAATCCCCTGGGAGCTGGGCTTTTGAGTGTATCCACTGACGATGTCATTGCGTACCTTGAGGAAATCCGCGAAAATCCTGAACAGAACAGAGAAATAAAACTTACTGTTGTTGGACAGGAAAGGGTGGGGAAAAGCAGTTTAGTTAGTGCTCTGCATGTTAAGAACTGGACATTTCAAAATATCAGTCCACAGGAGAAGACAGATGGCGTGGAAATTGGTGAACTGCTTTGCAATGATATCAAGTACAGAATATTCGATTTAGCTGGAGATGTGGACTTCCTGGAAACTCACATGCTTTACTGTACCCCAAACACTCTGTTTCTTGATGTTTTCGACCTCACAGTGCATTTTGTTCAAGGGCAGAGCCCTAATCAGTTTGGCCGAATGCTGATCTGGCTGCAGTCCATTTTTGCTGTCGATCCACATAGTCGGACCATTCTTGTAGGTACGCACGCTGACGATCCGAGATTAAACCCCACAATCCTCAATCAGATTGCGACAATGTTGTTTACTCTTCTTCTTCGAGGTCATCGGACCCATCGTTTAAGGTTTAGAGGCAAAGATCGCGTTTCTCAATGTCTGTTATGTCAGGCGAAGCTAGTGATGCAACGGCACTCACTAAATGGAGTGGCAGGCTATGTTGCTGTTCAAAATCCTGAGGATTGTGATGTGGAATGTGAAACTGAAGATGTTGTTGAAAGAGTTTTTGATGACGAAGACGATGAAGATCATCCGAACTTTCCCCACGTTGTTGGCTACTATGAAGTGAGTAGTGTGACAAAGTTACCACGTAAACTTGTAAATTCTCAAAATATGAGTATAGAACAGCTAAAATCTGCAATCAACAAAGAGGGGATAGAGCTGATTGATACGAACCCAACTATTCCTCGTAAATGGCTAGATATGCGACTGGACATTTTACAAAGAATAGACAATGATGATAACTTTAGACAACAACCCGTAATGTCGCTGGAAGAATACCGAAACGTAGCAAGAAAACATGGAGTATCGAGAGAGGACCGTTTCCTTGCGATGCTGCACTACTTTCACTACCTGGGGTACTTTCTTTATTTTGATAACGGACCAGATGTCGTTGTACTCAACCCACAGTGGCTCGCACATCAGATATGTACCCTCATTTCATACAAACAAAGTTGGATTGAGGGTGGTTTTCTTGATCACAATGCCCTTTCTCAAGCCTGGTCACACATTAGCTCGGATTATCAGGGGAAGCTGTTAGAGCTTTTCCGACAACTTGCTCTTTGTTTTCCAGTTTGTGGTGAAAAGAAAGAGCTGTTCCCATGTCGACTGCCAATTGGACATCCAGATGAAGACATGTGGCCTTGTCAACCGGATGTGGGACAGCACCAGCTAACAGTATCCCGAAAGTTTGATTTCATTCCTATTAATTTCTTTGGCAGGCTTATTGTGGAGATTAACAAAGGCAAAGAGAAGTTTGTGAAGATGACCAAGCCCCTTTACCTGGCAAACCACATTGTCTACATAACCAACGAGAGTCCAGCTGCATGTGGAATGTGTATCAATCGTTCTTGCGGAGATTTGTCATCCACAGTAACGCCTCGACATAGAGTCCATCTTGAACTACGGTCATATTGTTTATCACTAGTTGTAACTGTACGGGGACCGAGACCGTGTTGCATGATGGAAAGCTTGAACTCCAAGATTCGTGTTCTTCTGCAAACAGTAAATGTCAGAGTCAAGGCTTCGCTTGTTTGTCCAAAATGTGTCGCAACTTTCAAAGATTCCCCCTTTCTCTTTGCTGAAGAAAACCTGAGAGCTGTTGCCGCAACATGTGCCTATGGTCATGATTTAGGAACATGGGACGAAGTGCTAAGTGGCCGTTGCATAGTTCCAGTAGGTGTCCATCACATGTTGGGAAAACTGGAAGAACGCTTGGAAGACAAGCATTGCCCACGACTTTTCACACTTCTGCCAATCAACAAAGAAGGTTTGCCGTTCAAAGACTTCCTTGTTCATTCACTGCTCAAAGATGGCTATGAAGTTCATTTGCTATGCGAATTTCCTGGAGAGTGGCACTTTCTCCGTTCTCCGGGATATCGAGTTTCAAAGCCCAAAGCCTTCGTTCGGAAATACGGTAAACGTATCTATGAAGTCTTAAAGCTCGTTTCATACTTGGAGACGCCGCTGAAAGCTTCCGCATACATCACTCTTCGCCCAGAAATCGGACAGGCAGCAGCTGTTGCACTTGCTGCTGGTAAACTTGCAAATACACTAAACAAGGTTCTGCAAGATTTCGAAAAGATGTATCCCGATCTTTGTAGCTGCAGACAAGCCTCATCATTTGCAGATGTCGAGGCGCTCATGCGAAGCGAGGGATTAAACAGACGAGAACTTGCACGGTTTCTTAACGTTGCTGACGAAGAACAAAGATTTGGCGCTCTGCTTCCTACTCGTGTTGGAAACTCCATTCTTTGGCTTTGTGAACAACATTATTTAGAGAAAAAGCAAGTTTGCTTAAAATTATGACAATGTAGTACTTGCTCAGCTGTAAGGTTTTAAACACATTCCCTTTGCTTCTTTGCCATTTAACTTAAAATGAGACCTATAATTTTAAGATATATAGTAAATTTCTAATATTCTTTAATTCAATCTGTTATTTTTATACAAATTATTGATTTGAACACGACCCTAAAAGCTATCTAGCTTTATTTAAAAATCGTGCATAAGAAGAAGTATATTATTATTATTATTAGCAGCAGCAGCAGCAGTAATAGTAGTAGTAGTAGTTTAGTAGTAGTGGTAGAAGTAGTAGTAGTAGTAGTTGTAATAGTAATAGTAGTAGTAGTAGTAGTAGTAGTAGTAGTAGTAGTAATAGTAGTTTAGTAGTAGTGGTAGAAGTAGTAGTAGTAGTAGTAATAGTAATAGTAGTTAGTAGTAGTAGTAGTAGTAGTAGTAGAAGTAGTAGTAGTAGTAGTAATAGTAGTAGTAGTAGTAATAGTAATAGTAGTAGTAGTAGTAGTAGTAGTAGTAGTAATAGTAGTAGTAGTAGTAGTA
>JANRMR010133258.1:0-12801 GCA_025434825.1 Bergia sp. 'catenularis' | reverse complement strand
AAAATTTACAAACTGCTTTTTGGCGACCAGATTTTTTCATTTGGCGACTGAAAAAAAATTTTCAGTCGCCACTTGGCACCTGTATAAAAAAAGTTAATTTCAGACCCTGTATCATGTTCTCATAAGTTGGAGAAGTCTCAGACATGATTGAGGAGGTAACCATTAAGGTTTGGCCACTCAGCACTAATAAACAGATACAGTTATTTTTAAATGTGTTAAGTTCAAGTGCTGTATAAATATCCCAAGCAATTCCTTCTGAGCGATAACCCTAGTAAGGAAATGGGCCCACATGGAGAAAGAGAAAAAATCTCTGACCCCGGCAGGAATCAAACCCTTGACCTCCAGAACAGATCACCGTTGCTCTACCAACTGAGCACAAGGCCAGCTGGGAGCTGGTCGTGGGTAAGACAGTCAAGGAACATCAAAATTGCCGATCATCAGGGATTTCCCCGACAAATGAAAACAAGGCCTTTAATGAAATGTCAGACCCTTCAAACAGGAAACACTTGAATCTAATTGATTTGTCTGCTTCTGATTCAGATTATCGGTTTTGAGTGCAATCACTTCAGTACAACAAAGGCTAAAACTGTATTCAAAAGGTAAGTCAAGTTACTCTTTTTCTAAAGTAAGGCCACGCTTTCTTAATTTTTATGGTTTACTTATGACAATTTTTTGACAAAAATTTATGAGAAGAGGGGAGAATAACATATTAAGTGAAAGTCAAACGCAGTAAACTTAATATTTACATGTATCTGTCGTGAAAACTCCTCAACTCTTTCATGCTCCCACCAAGTTAACACAAACAGTATCGGTATAAAAAAAGTGGAAATTGATTATTCCCTCCAAACTATCCACAGACAGTACATGCAGATAATAGTTTTTTGTTAAAAATTCTCCCAATTTGTATTAAGATATGTGCATTTACTTTGGGGGGGGGGGGGGGGGGGGTTACCAACCAAAAATTTGTTCATGGTGGGAATATGATGTTTTAATACAGAATTACCTGACAAGTACTAAATGTAAGGAAACAAATAATGATAATTTGGCAATTTGTCATATTTTATCAGATTTGGGAGTGACAGAATTAAATTGTAACTTTGCAAAAAGTATCTATAGAGAGATAGTAGGAAGCTTTTTGGTTTATCAGTTACTGGCTACTGTAGACAGTAAATTATTACATAATTTATATACATACATTTAATTCTATACTTTTTAATAATACATGTATAATTTACTGTACCTACAGTCTGTAATGTATATTTACTGAAATGTTTATTATATCAAAGTAAATTATCTCTTGTTTGTTTGTCAGTTCCACCCAATGGTCTTGTAGTATATTGCGGCACTATTGTAACAGATGATGGTAAAGAGAAGAAGGTCAACATTGACTTTGAACCCTTCAAGCCAATTAACACATCTCTTTATCTGTGTGACAACAAGTTCCATACTGAGGTACATTGTACAGACCTGCACATTGTCAATAATATTGTTATCATATAATTACTTTGAACCATGCGAGCTTAATGCTTTGCTAAAATTTTGTCAAATATGTAGGCACTGAATGCACTGCTAGCTGACGACAACAAGTTTGGCTTCATTGTCATGGATGGTAATGGTGCACTCTTTGGTACTCTGTGTGGAAACACAAGGGAAGTCCTTCACAAGTTTACTGTGGATCTGCCAAAGAAGCATGGTAAGTCAATCACAGAAATCATAAAGTTAATCTCTTCTTACTACTGAGTCATATTACACGGTTTCTTCAGTTTAACACATTAAGAAGAGTGTCATTTAACACACAACTAAAAACAAAGGAGTTTGCATGTCAGGCCATGATAAACAAAAGCTACTGTGTCACTCTTTGTTTCCTTATTAAATATGTACATATATTATACCAAGTCAGATGTCATGGTTAGCCTGTGTCAGCACCTTTATGCTGGTTTTCCCGTGGAAGGTCACATATTACAGTATTTAGCAATGAATGTATGTACTGAATAAAATTTTTTGTAAACATTTTGTATTATTACTTTTGAGAAAGATTAATGCAACATTGCTAACTGTTAAGTAACGATTCACCTAAGAATGAGAGCATGCTGCGGCAAAGTTTCTGGTTTCCACCAAACTTATATTTAATTATTTAATTTAAATCCTGCTTGCCGATTGGCTTGAATCGTAAAAATCACCAAAAATGCACCAAAAAAGCAATGCAAACCAATTTTTTTTACTAATATGGAAGAGAATCCATTGTTCCTTTGTTGTGGAAAGTTTGGACGTGATCCATAACGGGGCACTGGAGCTAGCGTAAGTTCTGTGCAGAGCTGGAAAGATTTAAGTGAGTGCCATATTGGACTGTACTTTCGACACCTTGAATTTCGCATTTTTTGCTGTTTTAAATATTTCTTTTTCCAAAATTATTCTGGAAAAGATATTTGTAAGTTTTATATTTTTACCACATGTAGCTGCAATTAGTGTATATTCACAATGGATTTCGTGTCAAGTTTGAGAGCCATTCCTTGGCCAGTGGGATGTTACTGGTGCACGAAGCATATTGTTTGATTTCACAGCAAAGTGCAAGAAGAGGACCTTTGTGCAGCTTGAAACACATGTATACAGTATAGATAAAGAAATAAAAATCTTCTAAAATGATGTTAAGGACAAGAGCAATAGAAAGTGCAGGATACAGTATGTCAGACGTGCGGAGGTAGAATTGTAACGGCGAAAGTTACTAAAGGTTGAAGCCAGTAACCAGCAAGAAAGCGAGCTGAAGGATGCTAGGAGAGTCCTTTACCAAACTTGAGTAGTTCCACCATTGTGATGGCAGTACGGTATTAATGAGAACAGTTTTATCTATTGACGCAGTGCTTGTACCAAATAAAAATAAATTATGGCGATATGGCCTTGTGGAACACTTTGTCTACATGTACATGTAAATGCTGCTTTGTCTCTTTGTTCTCTAAACCTGGAATGAATGAACTGACAGCCATGTGTGTAAAAATCCTGAAATTTGCTTGGACCAATAGACATATTACGTAGTCTACATGTACGTAGTATTCAAATTACCACATTATGGATGTAATAGACTCTTTATTTTGAACATGCAGACAGGCAAATTTTTAGTCAATTTTAGAGTATTTGCTTTTGTACATGTATATCTGCGTTGGCAATCCTGAACAGGCTGAAATTCATGTGCAACCTAAATGGAATAGTTGAGTGCTAAATTGAATTAAGATTGCACATATTGCCAGGAAAACGTAAGAAAAAATCTTACATATGATTTATAGCAACTTGCATTTGTAGACAAAGAAAATGATAAGCGGTACAGCAGGGTAAATTTGGAATCCAAATTTGCATTCACACTGAGTACATTATACAGGACCGTGATCTCGCAATCTCACCATTTCATACTTTGTTTTGTACTTTTAAGAAGGAAATCAACAAAATGAAAACTGGAGGAGAGATACAGAAAAATCCACAAACCACTTTTTAAAATTTATTTAGAATCGTTTTGTTGTGGTCCCATTCACTGCGAACACATGAAACCTTTTTTGTATTGTGGAGTCTTGTGTAACAAGCATCCATTGTTTAGCAGGTAATTTTAGAAGTGATAATGGATGTATCGCAAGTCTCCAACAAATCTAACTTTTTCTTGGGCTCATAACTTTTGCTCCCCATAATAATTTTTTTTCAAAACTTCACATTATCTTTGTTGTGTAGTAACCTTTATTAATAGTTGAAAATTTAGCTTTGCATCGTACTGGAAAATTTTAAAAATGAAAAAAACATTTGAATTTTGCCTCTACTATCCAATAGGAGCACAGATTTTAATTAACTTGACATTTTGTGTACTTTCCTGGCACTCTGCTGTATTTGCTCTCGTTCTTAGGTGAATCATTACTTAATACTGACGGTAGTGGTTATATTGGGGGTTTTTTCAACAAATTTCAATTGCCATACTTACTTGACTGTATAAATTTATTCCTCCCTCCAAACAGCTACAGACTGAGGTAAAATATGAATTGATGCAAACCTGGAAAGTTACGAAACATCAGCTTTTCAAAATCTGAAAGTTTAAATTTATGCCACACAGGGTTTTCAGTAAGAATTGGAATAGAGTGTAAAAGTTGAAAAGTTGGCAAGGAAGGTGCTGAAGGCTCACAGGAGGGGGGGGGAGGGCATGACCAGCCTGGAAATTTAAGTTGTGCCTGTTTTTTGCAGTATTTGTTTGCGTAGAATTTAATTGATACACAGCCCTGAAAACCCTGGAAAACCCTAGACACCCCTAGAAAAGCCCTGTAATTTTTGAGCCCTGGAAAACCATGGAAAACTGAACTGCAATTTCTGCACTCTCAAAATAATTCAATTTGTTGATGTGTTTTTTTTTCTGGCATGAAAAAATGCCTCAGGGGAAGTTTTTGTTCAAAAAGCCCAGAAAAGCCCCAGAAAAAGTCAGGAAAATGTCCTGGAAAACCCTAGATTTTTATGAAGGTGTAGGTTTGGATCTGCATTTTGTATAGGTCTAGTGTACATATTTTCCCCAACAGTCAGCAACCAGCTACTTTTGAAATATAACTTCACTTTTTGTTGACATTTTTCCTTCTACATTTATTACATTTTAGAAGTTACAGATTTCCCTGTTCTTTTTTTTTTTTTTTTTTTTAATTTGAATTTTATTTCTTTTATTACAGATACACATGATTAAATAAACTCCTCTGGCCTGCAATTAGTAAAATCTAGTCTAGGCAGGACAGAGGATCACAATAACTAATGACAATTTCTGAAACAAAATCTAAGTCCAAATTTAACATCCAAATAAGTTCAGTTTTGTCATCATGTTTTTAAGTACTGTACATGTAGGAGGCCCACCTGTAAAAGTAGGTGGCTTGATCTGTAAAAGTTTGCCAACAAAATCGTCATAAAAAAACAAGTTAGACAAGTTTTAAGACAGTGCTTACAATGTACATTGCATTGGGTGGTCAAATTTGCTGACTTGTTTTGACAACCCTAAAGTAAGAAGTCATACATTTCCTAAATTGTTTCTGTTCAGGTCGTGGTGGCCAATCTGCTTTGCGTTTTGCTCGTCTGCGAATGGAGAAGCGTCACAATTATGTAAGGAAAGTAGCAGAGACAGCTGTTCAACTCTTCATAAGTAATGACAAGGTGAGACATTGTGGACTGTACTACAAAACATCACAAACCTCGAGGTGGGGCTCAGTCAGTGGGTGCAGACCAACTAATCAGTGAGTCCAGATATGACCAGAACCATGAAATGATTGTCAAATTTGCTAGTGTGTGATAGTGTTTTGTGGTCAATATAGTGAAAAAAAATGTAAGAACTGATGTCCCTGAACTAAAAATAGTACCTAATGAGGGTGTGAAATTAAGTCACTACTAATTCACTATTAAGTCCCAGTCACTACTTCCAGGCTTGTTTTCAATTATTGTCATAATTTATGCTGGAGTTAAAATATTCTGGGATATTTTCAAAGAGCCCCACCCAATAGACCCATCATTCTGTCAGATTCCCAATTTGTGGGATAAGAAAAATGTCGAGGCTCTACCTGTGGTATGTCTCATGTACAAATACTTACACGTATCCCCTGCTCTATAGCTTTTGTTCTGTTTTGATATCACAGTCTAGATATTGGCAGCCACTTTAAAATGCTTAATTAATGTAATATTGAACACTTGCTTTCCTTTCTTGACAGCCAAACATTACAGGTCTGATACTTGCTGGATCAGCAGACTTTAAAACTGAACTGAGTCAATCTGATATGTTTGATCAGGTATGTGTACATCACTGTTTCAGAGGCCCCAGGGGTATTGGAAGACTTGCTGCATGAAATAATTGCAACATGTAACACTGCCTTAAGGCAATCCAAAAGCTAGACAGAACCCTCATTCTGTTAGGGTAACAAATTTTCTAAGCACTTTGCTTCTGTAAAATTATTTTACTTAAAAAGTTAAGAATTTCCATTTAAGGTATACTAAGAAAGACAAGTGAGTATAAAAAAGGAAATGAAATGTTGCCTCTGCTTTTTGCCTTAAAATATTTTTCATTATTACAAGTGTGTGCATGTACAGTACATGTATGTATATAATTATCTGTTTAATATTGTGAACCCCTACTAGTTCCACTGCTACTATATTTACATGTAAGTAGTACATGTATGTATCATTTAGTGTAATGTGTGCCATGGCATGTGAAAAGTTTGTATAAATACACATATTATTTAATCAGGTTTTGCAGTTCTTTTATGTTAACATTTTAATGCTTTGTTATACAATCAATCTATGCAGTCTATATGAATGCTACTAAAACCCTCACTTTAACACATTATTGAGAAGAAGTGTAATCTTGGTAGGGGTAGGTTGGTAAGATAATTGTTTAGCTTGACAGCTGTTCCCCACCTTCAATCAATCTTTTGTTGTGTGGTTTTAGAGCTGTCTAGAGTGACCCTGTTGTTGTCTGTTGTGACACAGGTGTGAACTCCTTCACCCTCTGCTTCATAGCCTTGGACTACAGCCAGTAGTTAGGCTTCACTGTTTGAGCAGAGTGTTTTGCAAGTTCATATATTACATTCAGTGACGTTTGAGTTATCGATTGCCAGTAGTTTTTTATTACCACATACAGTAGTGGGAAAAAGTAACTATCCAAGAAATCGCAAGAAATCACAAGTTTTCTAGTATGTAAATGTGCGAAATCTCGGAATAACAAGCTTTCTTTGGAAATTTCGAAGAAGCATTGTTCTTTTGATCACGAAGACTCGCAGTTAAAGTGTGTACAAAATCTCGTCAACTCGTACCACACGAAAACTCGTATTAACTGACGAAATCTCATTTAGAAGTGACAACAGAAGCTTGCAAATGGAAACAAAAGCTTGCCAACCATCGACCAACAATCGATTTTGTTTCAGCTCTGACAGCAGGCAGTCTAACAGTACCCGTTCCTGTGTTAAGACGAATGATAGCTTTTCCGGTTTGCACTTTTTTTATTGCAGTTACAAAAAAAGAAATAACAACTTGTTTGGATGTACCGTTGACAGTTCCGAGAATGAAATGAACAAACTTACCTGTAGCCGCTGCATAGGAAGATGATCAAGTCGAGTGCACAGTTGAGCAAAGGCCATTTCTGTTAGCTTCTTTATCGTTCAGTCCAGGTTCGTTTTGTGCAGAAACTGATGAAATCAGCCTTTTGTTTAATTTACTATTCGGTGCATTCATACTGAATTTCCATCCCTGTTCTAATATAGCTTCAATTCATGGGGTTTTGAAACATTTGTATTCAAGAAAACAAACTTTAAATTGCTTGCCACGAGTTGCTCACACACGTGATTGGTTACGGCCTCACGCGATGAACTCGTCATAGAAACTGTATTGTTGTAGTTCCAGGTGACAAGTGGTGGATTTTTGCCAAGCTGCGCATTGACGAGTACGTGTAAATATCTACTGCTGGACACCGACATTGAATTGAATAATTATTGTTTTAGAATAAACCCAGCAAGTAAAGTGTTGTTGTTTTGAAAATTAATTGTGTTTGAAATTTTACATGTATAACTTTGTGAGAGTTTGTGTGACAAGAAACTTCTTGTTGTTGCTGGTAACCCGATGAAAAACTTTTCTTGTTTTGCAAACCGTAGCATTGAATGCAAGCCAATAAAAAAAAACTTACCCTTGAAAACTAACAGTCCAAATTTTGTAGCTTACTTTGTGTTCTCAGGAGTTGCAACCTAATTCATAGTGCTCATTAATATCTTTATTGGAAACAGAAGTATAGTTCTAAGGTTGCAATTTTATCTCGCTTCACGCATGAGTGGAAGAAGGTGAATAGCAGTCGATATTCACTTTTTTTACCAATCAGATATGATATACTAGTATAATTATACAATTAAGCAATAGAATGTCTTTATTTAATACTGCAGTATTTTAATTTAAAAAATTATAAAATATTTGTCTGATAAATTTTTAAATTCGCCATAAGTAGATCTATAAAATAATTTATTTCATCTTTTGTGTTGTTTTCATCCATTTTCTGTCTTGACTACCTGTACATGTGAGACCCATATTTGTACAATTATTTTCTCACAGCGGTTACAAGTAAAAATTTTGAAGCTGGTGGATGTATCATATGGAGGAGAAAATGGTTTTAATCAGGTACTTTTTTTACATTTGAAATTGGGTGAAAGGTCCTTTTAAGTAAGTACCAAGGGAAGTTTAGGTAATTGTCACCAGGAAGCAGAGACAGTGGAACATCTCTTCTTCAGTTGTGAAACAGTTCAGAAATTCTGGAAATAATACAGTATCATAATGCTGAATAGTGGCCAATGTTGTCAGGAAGCAGAGACAGTGGGACATCTCTTCTTCAATTGTGAAATAGTTCATAAAGTCTGGAAAGAATACAGTATGCTGAATAGTGGTCAATGTCTTCAGAAAGCAGAGACAGTGGAACATCTCTTCTTCAACTGTGAAATACAGGTAGTTCATAAATTCTGGAAAGAATACATTGTACAGTATGCTGAATAGTGGTCAATGTCTTCAGGAAGCATAGACAGTAGAACATCTCTTCTTCAATTGTGAAATAGTTCGGAAATTCTGGAAAGAATACAGTATGCTGAATGGTGGTCAATGTCTTCAGGGAAGTTTTTGGATTTGACTGTTGAAAATGTTCTCTTAGGTATTGACCTCATGAAATTGCCAGTTGTGGAAAACCTCTATCTATTATATGCTTTTAGAAGTATTTTGTGTACAGTTATAAGTGGCGGGAAGAAAGGCCATCTTTCTTAATATGTTTGTATCATATTAAATCAAAGCATGATGTAGAGAAATACATTGCAAACATGACAAATGAATTGCAAAAACACAGGAAAAGATAGAGTAGTGTTGGCAACCACTTCAGTTGTGAAATAGAAAAACCAATCCACTGTCTCTAGCTGATAATCTTTTTCAAATGTTTACCTTTCTTTTTCCTTTTTGTTTATTTATTTATTTGTTTATTAATCTTAAAATTGTTGGTAGCTTTTGTTCAATTATTGTTGTATTTTCAATTGTGTTTCTGTAAACTTGTACTTGTAAATAAGCTGTAAAATCAAGTTTTAAAATTGTGTTCTAAAAACAAAAGAATTATCAACACCAGTATCGTGTGTGGTCATACTAAAGAAAACGTCTGTGAATACATTAATTATATATTGTCAACCTACAGTATTCCATTGACTGTTCATTTTTTTTTTCTTATTACAGGCAATAGAACTTGCCTCCGAGGTGCTAGCTAATGTCAAATTTATCCAGGAAAAAAAATTAATAGGTAAGAAGAGTGCTGTAGTTTAGATTGTTTCAAGCAAATATATTGATGGTTTCCTTGACAGTGAAGTGGTTATTGTTGTATGTTTTTTCTGCATTTATAAACAAAACAAATTCAAAATTTTTTTGGTAAAATACTGTTATTTATAATTTAGACGTGTTGATATTTTGAATGAGGTGAATTTTAAACTTTTGCTTTTTTTTGCTAAACAGGGAGATACTTTGATGAGATATCTCAGGACACTGGGAAATTCTGTTTTGGTGTCGAGGACACTTTAAAGGTGAGTGCATACATGTACAAAATTCAAGTTTGGACATTGAGCCTTTTTCCTGGGAGGAACCTTACTCTCCATATTTGATTGTGTGTGCCACTGGCACCTCCAATTCTTTACTCTGTTCCAAACCAGAATTTGGTCGAATTTTGATACTCTGCTCTAGACTAGCCACCAAAAACCCATCATTGTCCCAGGTTGAACCTGGAAGATCTATACCCAGCCCCAGATTAAATAGACTAAACTTGATTATTTGTACTGTATTCCCTCTTCAAGACCAAAAAGCTCAAAACCTTAACTGCAGCACATAATAGAACTGGCATAACCAATATAGGGAATACCCCCCTCCCCCTCCCCCCTCCCTTCTCCCTTTTTTTTTTCAGACTCCACAGTACAGCTGAACTTAATTCATTCAGATTCATTTATCTACATGTCACTATAGATGAATTGCAAACGTTTCATTACATGTGGTTTGGTTAGCCTGGATATATACACATTTTACAGTACCTGTAAGATATGTCTAATGATGAAATAAATTATATAATTTGTAAGACTTTGAAATTAACTTGTTTTAGGCTGAGGTACATGTAGTTTTACAGTTTATAATTATGTAACTGAATTTCTTCAGTTAAATTTATTTGATTGAATTAAGTTCAAGTGCAACAGGGTGTCTAAAACAGGCCTTGACAACACAACTTGTACATTTTACTGACTTCATGAAGTACAACCATTATCTGTTGTTTCTCATTTAGGCTCTCGAAATGGGTTCCGTTGACACCCTGATAGTGTGGGAAAACCTGGACATTATGAGATATGTCTTAAAGAATCACTCGACAGATGGTGAGTTATGTTTGTGCAGGTACACAAACAGGAGGGGAGGGAGGAAGGTATGGATGAGCTATTAAAATAGGGAGGGTAGACTGAAAAGATGCCAAATGGACGAGCTTTTCAGGTTGTTATAAATAATTATTTGAGATTTTAGTTTTTAAACGAAATCTCCAGGAATCAGTCTCTTGTGTAGTTCCAGAGTATCATACTGTAGTGTTACTTAACTTGACTTATATTGTGTGTTTTAGAGTTTCTAGAACAAAATTTACAGAGATAACAAGGTAAATGCATTTGCCGTACACTAAAACAAGCCACAAACTATTGATAGAAATTCTACTTTGTATATTTTTGTTTGTTTCACAATATCATGAAAGAATTTGAAGCTCTCTCTATTCTTTTCAGTAATCATGATGGAAAAAAGTATCTGTGTATGTTGGAGGGGTGAAGCAATGTGGCTTTTATTAATTGTTCTACTAATATTCACATTGCGTCACAGCATAACGGCACTAACACTCCCATTGCTTGTACTGCCACTGCTGTAACATTGCTATCAGTGTGACATTGATGCACCATCAGTGCCTGGTGTTGTTACCTGTACTGTACATGTACAGTGTATATGACTGTTATGATAGTGCCACTCTCTCAGTTGCACACTTTCAAACTAGGGTCACAATTTGTTGTCTTCTGTATAAAATTCAAATATCATTGTAACGCCATCACGCTAGTGTCAGTCTATCATTTTCTCACTCATGTGTCACACCACTGTCAGATTCTCATAGTGTAGTGCACTTGTATGTACACGTAATAAGTGACTGATTTCCTTACCTTGCCTTACTACAGAGGACAAAGTACTTCATCTGAACCCTGAACAGGAAAAAGATAAAACACACTTTATTGATAGCGAGGTGAGCTGTAGGTATTGTTACCTTTGTTAATGATGTATAAATAAAGGTGTGATTACAGGTACATGCAATGTAAGTCATTGACAGAAATCCTTTAAAATTCTTAAAAACCTAAAACTCTTAACAACAATGGCGACTCTCAACCTCATTGATATTTGGAGAAAAAGGAATTCAAAACAAAGAAAATTCACATACAGATTAGATATGTGGTTAATATCAGAAAGTTTGGCGGATGTGGTCAGTGACTGTAACATAGTTCCAAGTATCGCTGTGGATCACATCGACGTGACCTTGGTCCTAAAATGAACAACTTCAAACTCGTGTGGTCCAGGAGTGTGGAAATTTAATTCGGAGCTGTTGAAAGAAGAGTCTTTTGTTCAGAAAATGAAAACTGAGATTACAAAATCAGAAAGGAAATTTTCGTATGTATCGGATGCTAGAACAAAATGGGCACGTATAAAATGTGATATCCGAAGTTTTGCTCAGGTATATTCACTGAAGCGCGCCAAAACAAAGAGAGACAGAGAAAAATAACTTGGAAAAAAAAACTTGTGGCGCTGTAAGAACAGATTGGCAATAATGCGGATGATGAAACCCTTACAAAATACGAACGCACAAAAAACGCTTTGATAGAAATCGCGAACTCAAAAGCAAAAGGCGCCATGTTAAGGAGCAAAGTGCACCGGCACGAAGAAGGAGAAAGGTGTACAAAATATTTTGCTAGCCTGGAGAAGAGAAATTTTGAATAGAGACACATCTCTGAGTTAGAACTTCAAGATGGAAGTTGAACAAGTGATCCAAAGGAGATACTGAAAGAAGGTGCAACATATTATCGAAATCTGTACGCAGCAAATACCTTGATAAACACCAACAACACAAAGTTTAAAAATTAGTCAAGAAAAGAAATTATCAGGTGCCTATAAGGACTCTTTAGAAGGTCAACTAACTGCCAGCGAATGTAAGAAAGCCCTACAACAATTAGCAATCGGTGAAACACCAGATATAGACGGTCTTACAAGTGAGTTCTACAGGGCATTTTGGGAGCAAAGAGGACAGTTAGTATTAAATTCATTGAATGAGGCATATAGCAAGGACGAGTTTATGATTGCACAAAATAGAGGTATTATTCGCTTATTACCAAAGCCAAACAAAAAGAGAGAAAATTTATTAAAGTTAGAGAATTGGAGGCCGATATCATTGTTAAACGATGACTACAAAATAGGTTCAAAAGCACTTGCCACGCGATTAGAAAGAGTTCTTCCAAAGATAATTCACCGTCATCAAGCTGTCTTTGTTAGGGGTCGTTTTATCGGGGAAGGTATTCGTACGGTAGACGACGTCTTATATTTCACAGACTACAAAAAACAACCAGGCATCACGCTATATCTAGATTTGACAGTTTGGAACACCCATTTATTTATATTTATATTTATCGGAGAAAATCAAGAGAGTAATGAAATCCTATGGCATCAAGACATGCGTGCAACCGACACGTACGCTCAAACAAA
>JANRMR010133257.1:0-22202 GCA_025434825.1 Bergia sp. 'catenularis' | reverse complement strand
GTACAGTACTGAAACATTTTAGAAGTGTTGAACAATAAAAATGAGCCTGAGCATGATTCTTAGAAAATTCTTATTTTCAGGGACTTTGAACCTCATGATTCTTATAAAAAGAATTCTTATAAGAAAAAAAGGGAACGTTCAGGTTTTGCTCACTCGAACCCAGTCTTCCAAACCTCTAAGTTCCTCCATCAACAGGAAGCACACAAACTGTTTTGTTTGTTTATTTCTTTATTTCTTTTATTCATTTAGCTTTTCTGCACTATTTCCAGTTAGCATTGATGAAATTGCTGTAAGCAGTGCTTTAGCTCAAATGTAAATCAACATGCAGTTTTGAGCAACATTTTAATATTATACAATAACGTCCAGACGTCAACGTTTCAAAATACATTATCATTCCCCCCAGAAAATTTAGTTGTAACTGTCCGTCTATAAGTACAAGTTTTGCTGCGGACGTTAAAATACGCCTTAATACAATAAAGTTGTTGCTAATTCAGCTCAAATACAATGCAATGAATATATTAATTAATACATTATATATAGTATATTATAGATTACTTTATTCTTTTGTCTGATTATAAGTACAACCACTTGAAAAGCTGATAAATATATTTACAGCAGTTAAATTTATATCTAACTGCGTCATCTGTACATGTTTTATTAAGAGTAAATTTAAATTAAAACTGACTAACAAATCGTCAAGCGTATTTCGCTCTGTACAATTGATTCAGCTTAAAAGGCAGAGCAAGTTCTTTTAAAAGTGTAGAGGTGCTAATTTTCAGTATGTTTAAATAGCTACGACAAATAAGCCAAACCAGCGTTACACTAGATTGTTATATACCAGTGCACCGATGATTTAACGGCAGTCATTTCAATAATCTTTCTAATTGTAATGTCATTAACTGTTTACGTTACGATTGTCAAAACTTCCATTTGCATGGGCGTTGTTACTTTTCATACACTTCAAAGAAAGTTTTGGTCAGACACAAGAGTTGTGATAAGAAGTTCGGAAAAATGTTCCCACGCGCCAAAAAATTTGTAAAACAAACGACCGCTGGGTCAATTTCGGCAGGTGCTCGCGAGAAGCCGGATTTCTTTATCAGATAACTACGCACGCAATCCTCATTCTATTGTAAAATTTACTTTCTATCCTCTTATGAAGAAAACCGAGAGACCTTTAAAAATGGTAGCTCAGGGCATGTCTGTACTATGAACAAAAATTTGGTTTGACTCTATGACTTAAAAGGCTATATATTAGGTTTTGTCCCCAAGAGCTTGCATATTATTTGTAAACGGCAAAAATCTCAATAACTTTAAATTAGAAATATAAAGAGCCAAACGAGTTGTTGTCTAATCTGTTTAGTGCAAACAGGCCCTTAAAGAAGTCAACAAAATTAGCTTGATTTTCGCCTCTTGTCCAATGGTTTTGTTTAATTAACAGGAACAGCGTGGTAACGCTTTTTTACCTTACAGTGCAGTTTTACTAGAAAGCTAAAACACTAGAAGGTTTTGGGAGAAATCTAAATTGGTGTCGGAAAACACAATTTTCAATCCGTTCTAACAAGCTGCGAAAAAATGGCTAGCTTGCTGAGATCTTTCCTCAGTTAAACACAATCTAACTTCTTTTGAATACCAAAACATTTGAAAAATGAAAGAATTGACCTAATTTAAATTTCGATAAATACAATCTTGCGCCAGCGCCATTTAATAAAACCAAATCATCTCCATTAGTTTCGAATAAATATTCAGTTGTCTTTAAAGTGTTTAGTTTGGGTTAATAACGTTCTTGAAATGTTCATTATATTGATAATTGCTGGAGATGAAAATGTGAAACGCTGACAATAAGTTAGGAAAATAATGTTTAGCTCGGTTTTAGCATCCTTTCAGTTTAAATCTTGACTGCCTTTATGGAAAATTGGATCAAGGTTATTCCTTTCAGTGACAAAATTGAAACATGGCCTTCTTGTAAGCTTCCTCACTCAAATTTTTAGGTTCGAAAAGAAATGTGAAACGTAAATATATGAATTAAAAACGAATCTTAGGCGCAGGATTATTTTGTCCGTTACCTTCAACTTATAACCACAGGTGGCCCAATTATCAAGTTTGCCGGGTTTTTCTTGGCTTTGTTTTGAGCAGTAACTAGTCTCTGAATAATTCAGATGTCTTGTTAAAACTATTTTGATTTACTAAAACAGTTTACATCGTAAAACAGAAATCAAAATTGGAAAAAAATGAAGCTGTTTTTATAAAATAGAATTTCTTACTGACATTAAGAAAACAAATACCTGGCACCAAAATTGCTTATGAGAGACTTATTCCATCTAGCCAAGAACAATACGATTTCCAAAGGCAAATATATGGTCATTTTCTCGAAGCAAAACTGTATTTCTCAGAAACAGAATAAAGCTTCTCGTTGCAGTTATAAATTAAAAAGCCTAGATTGGATGTCCCGCATCCTTTCAACTTTGTTCAGTTATATCAAGTCAATCGAAAAATATGATAATTTACCCAGTTGTCCAACATTAACTTAAGTTAAAAGAAGTTCAACTTAAGCTAAAAAAATAGCTAATACTCTCGCTAGCTTGCGATGGAACTCGATTTAAGATGAAAAGTTGTACCTACCAAAGATTTTAAACTGCACGAAAAATAAACGCGCGCAAAGGATGCTGGACCTATGGTTTACCGTTAAACTAACATCAACGTTCCTGCAGAGTCTCGATATTTCTTAGTGACGTTTTTTAATGTTTATCTTGAACGGCTTCGGGGTCAAACTGGCACCAAATATTCCCTCAAGATCTGGCACAGTCGCACCTTCTGGCACGCTAAATTTGAAGACATGAATTAAGCGGGAGATAAACAAAAATAGCTGTATTTTCCCCAGCGACTCTGCCAGACAAACTCTTCTCCCGGCGCCGAAAGGCATGTAACTGAGTGTTGCTGGACAAACATAGTTCCCTTCTGAATCCAGAAACCTTGTTGGATCAAACGTGAAAGGCGAGTTCCATTGTTGCTGATCACGGTGCATCGACCAAACATTGCACATAATCACAGTGTCCTTCGGGATAAAGTAGCCACTCAAAGTTGTGTCTGTTGTGGTCGAGTGCGGAAAGAGGAGTGGCACGAGTGAGCTGTAGCGCAGAATCTCAGCAATGGTTGCTTCCAAATATGGCAGATTTGCGCGGTCGTCAAGCTGAGGCATCCGCTCTGCACCAATCACTGCATCAAGCTCTTTGTGTATTTTCTCCTGTTCTTGAGGATTCAGGACAAAAAAGATTATTGCCCAGAGAAGACAGGAAGAAGTCGTCTCTGTTCCGGCGCTAAAGACGTCAAATAGCGTCATCAGTACATGGTCTTCAGTGAAGGTACACTTTAGCTTGGGGTTCTCTTGCTGAGCTTCTTTAAGGACCGCCAAAAGTGCGTCCGTCAGGTCCCTTGTTGTCCCGTCTTGGTAGGTCTGCACGTGCTCTTCGTATTTTTTCTGCAGCACGATGTCTCTGTCTTTAATAGCTTGCTTTATCATGTCCAATCCCTGGTTGGGAAAGTGCCGCAGCCAAGGAAAGAAATCAACAAGACTTCCTGCGCGAAAGCCCTGCACGAACTGTTTGTTATATCTCATGATGGTTTCAAACTCGGGGTCGTCCATTTCATAACGTTTGCCAAACACAAAAGAACAGATCACATTCAGAACGGCCAGGATTACGTCGTTTTGGGGATCGAGTCCTTTTCCTTCAGTCGTAGCAAACCTCTTAATCAGCTCGTCAACTTCTTTGCAAGTTTTTTCCTCGATTGGTTTCACACCACTACCAAACATTCTCAGGGCTGAGTGAGCAATCTTTCGCTGCTCCTTCCATGTTGGACCAAAGTCTCCAAAGGCGATGTCTTTTCCCCCTCGGGAGATCAGGTGAGCGGTGTAGAGCGGGGGTCGGCCGGCAAAGTCATTCGCTTTTCTGACCAGTGCCTCTCGCGCCACTTCGATACTGTTGATTACCACGATACGATGGACCCCGACCTGAAGCCGAAAGATTTTCCCGTACTTTCGGGCGAGCTTCGTTAGGCCGATATGAGGTTTCGGACCCATTTGAAGCATGTTTCCAATCACGGGCAGGGGGATAGGACCAGGAGGAAGCCTGGGGTCTTCGGTGTAGTGTGATATCAGTGTGTAGGCGACCAGAACAGCCAATAGCACAAGGGCGACTCCTAGAACTTCTGCGACCATGTTGTTATCTGCTAAAATTAAAGGGAAGAAAAACTATCAGCAACCAAGCGTAAATATTACCCTAAAGGAAAATTAAGCCCTAAAGCATACCATGATAACGTTTTGGTTCGGAAAGCACTTTATTTTTAATTTATCCGATAAACAAATTTTCTTTATCAAGTTGAGAAAACTCTTGCTCCGCCGGGTCTTTGAAGTATAATTTTCAAAATGTTTTGCGTGAAAAAACATTGGAAATTGGCTTTGGACCTTGATATAGGTCAGAGGTCGGCTTGTTAGATGCATCTGTTTTACTTTCACTGATTCACGATAAAGCGACAATTATGTGTTGGAACTACTTTTCATGCTCTTTCAATTTTATCAAACATTTAAAATCTCTGTAGATTTTTTAAATAGCAGTTTATGCTTCAAATAGAAATTTCCACTGAATAATTAGGAATTCAATCTAATTTGATGTAGTTTTCATTTCAACTTAATCTTATAAATCCTCAAATTTGCATAGCGTAATAACTTCAGTTAGTTAGTTTTTGAGAAGGTTAGTTTTTGTCCCTAATTAGCAACAAACTGCCACTGTATCTACAGGCGGATGGTATCTTAACTACAATTCTCGCATAGGGAGATACAATTACTGAACAAACTTTGTTGTTTCAGATAACTTTTATCTAAACTGATAAGGGAAATTGAAAATTGTCTAAATATGAGAGCACGTGGCCATTATAAAAGCTACGTAAGAGTTCACGGCATGTTTGGTGGGTTAAGCCGTACATAGCCTGTGAACAGGCTCTCCGGCGAGAAGATGGGGAAAAAGTGAGAGTCCTTTCCCCTCCCCTCTGGTTTTTTTTTTTGCCTTCACTTTTCCCCTATTTTCTCGCCGGAGACCGTACAAAACCTTTAACTTGACACAGTACACGTTTCGGGGACATGTTTATTGTTAAGAAGAGCAAAATCTCATCTAAAAAATTACAATTACTGGCTTAGCCCTATTTAAAACGTAATTGAGCAACATTTTTATTATCATGTTGCCAGCTGTTATGAAGATTGACAGACAGAGTTTGGAAGTTGTCTATTTTAAAATATACGAGAGCATAGAAGATCACAAAAGTAAGATGAACTGACAGCGCAGATAAACGACTCTAAAACCGAGTCAAAAAAATTCTCAGAGAGTCAGGAACGTACACGGTGTCGCTGACAGATCAACCTCGAGGCCAAACCGAACAAATTCACTTCATTTCGAATTTCACAGTACATTTACAGTGAGATTCAGATGATAAAGACGTCGATTAACGGGAATCTTTAAGTATTATTCAAGACGTTTCAGCGGCAGTTTGCTTTTGGGACAAGCAAATAGATCCGAGGTCGTTTTTTTTTCTGAGTGATTACATCTGCCACTCCCGACTTTTTTTGCAGATTTGTTGTACAAATTTTTAATTTGTAATAACTAGTAACTCGTCCACCGTATAGGTTAAGCTGTTTGTAAATACAACAAATTACCTGCAATTTTCCTTTCGATCTAAACACGCACACTTATTGTGCCGTCTAATCCGTTTGCCAACTCGATTTGCTTTACAAAGCAAAAATAGTCATAAATTATACTATGTTAAAAACAATTTAATCCTGCGACCTAGTTAATGTGTTTCTCAAAAAAATGTATATAAAGTTAAAGTAAGTGTATTAGTAATTAAGTTAGGGTTATAGCTATTAAAGAACAGTGAAAATGCAAGAAGCAAACATCGGGATTGGCGGGAAAATTATTTTCGGCTCCTTGCAACCTGCTAATGAACTGGTGAATATACTTCAGACTTGCAATCAACTCTGCATTCATTTCTTTCTAATTTCCGCAGAATTCCTGATTTGCTTTGACCTGAGCACCTGCATGGGGAAATCAACCCACTCCATCCGTGGAGGTAAGGTCGTTTCATATGTTTTCATATCCTGTTATTTGCATTTCACGGCTTAATGGCTACGTAAAAGACGCAGAGCTGAAAACGGCTTGAACGAACAAAAGTTTGCGAGTGGATTTTAATTCGACTCCCATTGTCCAAGATACCAAACTTCTCTCCATACAATAATAGCAAGGTCTTCTGCTGAAAATCTTAAAAGAAAAATCTAATAGGTAGCGTTTATAATTGGAATGATTAGTCGCTTACAGAGTTGAGGTGACATTTTTCGCTCCCTTGGTGTCAAAGTCAATGACTTACAAGTGGTTCAGGAAATAACAGGAACAATTCAAGGCTACCAAAATTCTGATCGAATGGTTTGGTTGTCATCTCAAGATTAGATCGTATCAAGTAAAGTTGATTTAAAGGGCGAAGTGTAAGTGTTTTAGACAACAACAGAATCCTTGCATGGCTAAGAGAGCACATCAGTATACAAATTGTTGTTTTTGCCATTAAATGAAACTCGCTCCAGTAAAGAGGCTGGCACAATACCGACTCAAACAGGCCGTTATCGAAAATATCAACTCCTAGTCACAAGGACGCGAGGCCAAATTAAGCCACAAACAGTTTTGATATTCCCAGTAACACTATCAAGTACGCTTCAGAAATACGTTTTTCTTGACAGTCGTTCAAAATAGGTGTAAATTACGCCGTAATGTTGTTTATTGCAAGTTGTTACTCAATTGTAAACGGAATCACCCAACTTGTTTGCGAAAACACTTCTCCAATAATATAAATTCTGATTTGCCCCTATAACTGATAATCTCTAAATGTATTTAACTGCGAGCACTATGCGAAACAGAACTGTTGTATATAAAAATATATATGGCAGCTCGATAAACGAAAGTTAAATATAAGTTTATCGGGTCTTACGTAAAGCGAATATTTTGTGCCACAACTGCGGAAGGATCTATATGGCAAATCTATTGCTCTCACGCCCCCTCTTTGTGATAAATATCAAGTGCTCAGATGTGGGTCCACAATAGCAAAACTTCAAACTATTAGTTTGAAGTAAAGTTATCGCTTGGATGATGAGGCAATTCAAAGCGTCATTTCCCGTTAGTTTTGACCATTATTAAGAAAGATTAAACAAGCGTGAATAATCGATACTCATTTGAGATTTTAAAAAAAGATCAAAATATATTTTGATGCTGAAGCTGGTTGTACCAGGCCTAAAATACGCAATTTATACCGATTCTTGTATCTTTCCTCTTGAATCTATGGTATTTATGATACACACGAGCAAAAATTACTTCGATTTAGAGGATCAGAGATCAAGTCCAAACATAAAGAAAGTCAAAAGTTAACAACCATTCGTACTGTTAACTAAGTGGCTAAAGAACTAAAAGTGCTTACAAAAGAAATTTAAGATAACTGCTATTGCTACCGTTTTCCAGCGAAGATGGGTTAAAGTCGCGCATACGTCCTCGGCTCCCCAAATCTTACATATTTCTAAAGCGGTCTACGAAACAACATATGTTTGATCTAGTCTCACTGCTCCAATATAGACTTAGCCGACGGCCGAAAAATTCTTGCAAAAAGTTTAAGTTTTGAATGCACTCTTAAAATCATTCTGCACGCGGTTTCCTCAGATATGTAGTCCTACGTAGGTTTAGGTAAATGGGATCAAACCTTATTAAAGCTGAGCTATATATGTTTGTTCCAAAAATACTGATAAAACTTACTTTTTTGTGTAAAATCAGTTTCTCTGCGCTAGCTACACCAATTTTCCGGCAGTCTAAACTACTGCACCTCACTGCAGAAGACCAACTTCTGATGATCCACAGAAAAGCTTCGACTAATCCCTCTTGTCTTATATCTTCATTATTCCGAAAACAGCTATTTGGAGCATTGAATATATACTTCCCAAATGCTCTTGGGAAATAAGTTGAAAAACAGATCGTTCCAAGCACAATGCACTTGTGGTGGCCATAGTCTAAGAGATTCTAAGTGATTTACAAACCAAGACAATTAATTCAAACCTTGTTAGTAGATATAACAACCCCACCACTACAAAGTTGCTGAGTCTTTTTTACACTGATTAGTGCCAAACTGTCAAGATTCGAACAAAGGACAAAGACCAGGAAATATGAAGTTTCGTAGCTGACAGTTAAATTCAAAGGACCTTAGAAGCCAGTTCCTAGTGACTGCATTTGCTTGAAATCCATCTAGAATAACACAATGTCCTTTACGTAGAGTCATTATCATCATTAGTCCCATTACGTCAGTAAAACTACTTAACAAGTCGATTTTTAGATCAGTCGACAATGGGTTTAATTTCTCTAGGTTAAGGGCCAGTTTATCTTCAATACCGAATGACACTAAAAACCCACGAGTTTAGCTGAGCATAAACGTTCTGAATATTGTAGACTAAAGTCTGTTTTACTAACCTTTCGATTTTGTTGCACTCAAGAACCATGCACTTCTGTTAGTTCAATTCAGTTTGTGTCAGTCAATCGGCTCTTGCGGCTACAATTTATATAGAAGGCCTGATATGCTTCTCAATATTCACAATATTACAAAGACACTTTCTCACAGAGTGAACTTACATAAGAGTGTGTCGTAACCACACTGAGCAAATTTCTTTACTTGGACGAAAGTTCTATTAATTAAGTCTTGATTCCTTTCCGATTCGAATAGCGGGGTGCAATACTCAAGCCTTGTATTGACGAAACACTCAATAGTCAATTGGTGGTCATATCATTAAACCCGATTAAAAATCAAGTCTCTGGTGGCTTGCACTGTGTGAAAACTTTGCAATAGGAAATTAGGCATTGCTCACATTTCTAAACACGTTTTTAAGTAGTAACGTGTATACGTGGGATGTATTGTTTTGATCGAATCTTCTATGAAGAATAAAGTTTCCGCGAGGCAAACTTTAAGGAGAAAAATGGGTTTGTAGCTATTTATAGTTTTGTATGGAAACAGGCGAAGGGCTGATATTGGTCAAGAGTAAAAATATTTAGCTTTTAGCAGCATTAATTTTATATAAAGCAACTTTCTTATAAGTTCCAGAAATAGTTTTAAATATTGAGCTCGTTGGAAAAGTAACAACTTTAAATTAACCACCAGAACACGTACTTTAAATACTAACAAACTATTTTAAACCTAACTGTGGCCCTCAAAATCACTGAATCCGCTGGCTGTGATATTTATTTTTGGCAATAAATATTTCTGAATAATGAATTAGGGGTTAATTCTGTTAATGTTGTAACTGCAGGAGCATATATGATCAAGTTACCATTTTCTCCAAGAATTAAGAGCACTAAAAGTTTTCCTATAGCCCGCGTACCATATTTTAAGACTGAATGCATAGTGCAGACTAATAGAATCAAACAAATAGATTTATCGAATTCTTAGCTCTTTACAGAAAAACATTTCAGTCGACCAGCATGAGCTCAAAAGTACACAATAAAAGATGCAACACTTTCCATTATCCCCTAACAACAGCAATATAACTGCTGGAAAACAACAAGAAATATGGGCGCGTCTCTATGCATTGTATTGAAGCGACCTGTATTAAAAGTTTCCCACGGCGCATTTCTCTTGTGCACAGTGGCCTTAAACTGAATAGCCAAGTAAATCTTGTAACAAGTTCGAGGGTGGATTGAACCAGCATCATTAATCATGTATTTATCGTTGTAAAATTGGTCGGACAAGCATGAATGTTTGTGTTTTTAGAAAATTAGGGAATCGTGAACGGTTGAGGTAAAACTGTAGAGGGTCATAATGAAGCTTACCATCAACCGGTTTATGGCCTAAAATTTTAGGAGTAACCGTGAAAAATAATGTTTTACCTGCAATTCGTATCAGGTTTTTTAATCGTCAAAGACCATAAACTGTAATCATCGACCATAATTGGCCAACTGACGTATGTAAACCATCAACCATCAAAGTCTTCCTCATTAGGACCCTCAAGATAGGTATTTACTGAATCTTAGGCCAGGAATTATTGATGACCACTAATGATTCATTAAACCTTTCCGCTGTCTTAGGCTTGGTTCATCTAACAAGAACGTACTTAAGAAAACTGCATTTATACTATTCCGAAGTTCTTTTGCCGGATGGCGGGCCTTAAGTGGTTCAGTGAATCATCACTTTGGAATGTCCCACTACTCAACATTAGAATTATTAAAACAGAATATCTTTTAAAAGGCATCTAAAGACAATACTTTTCAAGAACGATTTTTAGAATTTTATAAATTTTAAACTTGTGTAGTAGCCGCCTTTGAGGTCTGGATGTATCAATACAGGGTGCTCTATTAAAGTTAAGTAGTAATATAGTTATCACTGAGGGAAAATTTAGAAAAAAGGAATCTTACAATTTTAAAATAACTTAATTTTGCTTGCTAAGTTTAGCACCAAATAAATGGTACGGTTTCATGCAGTCACTAAATATCATTAAAGCTGTTTTGAATGCTTGGTGAGAAAGAACTGATATTATACACCATTCTGTTAAGCAGGCGGGTTTCAGTGGATACGTTCACCTTCGTGGGAGTCAACAAAAAAACACCATGAGATCAGTCGTAAATAACATGATTGTTGTGGAGAATGAATGAGAAATTGTAATCTTAAAAAAACATTTTAGCGCCATTAGATCCATCAGAAACGAGCGCGAAAATTTCCCGCCATAAGCCACAGTGACTTGTGATGTTTGTGGGCTGGGAAAAATCTCCGAACGCATGTGATATGCATTCTTAAAATCCAAAAAGAAAACAGTTTAATACTGTTTACACCATATTATAAGTACTGGTTTGTCTTGTTTACTCGATACCGGATAGGATTTCTCGCTGGCACACAAGACCCTACATTGAAGTGTATAAACAAGAAAAATTTTTGCGGCACAAAAGCTGTATCCATTTCGAAAGTGTTACATCTCACGCTCGAAACAACACGATAGTACCGGTGCAGGAAAACTTGTCCAAAGTGTAAACCGAAAGTCTATACGCTGTGGTTTTTTACAATGACATTGAAGTTATTTGGTAAAGTGTAAACCAGTGCTAACCGTCAGGTCCCCTGAAAACCACAAAAGAGTTGTCGAGACGCATGTAACCTATTCCGACTAAAGACCACTAAAATATTCTTATTTCAATTATTCGAGTGTAAATTAAAGAATAAGTTTCTGATATGATTTTAGTGGATTCCAACGTGTAATGTTCATCAGTATTAATGATTTGTAATGTCTCGAGAGTTTATTATTTTCTTTCGTCTAGTTGGCGCTTCAAACCGACTTGTGCTTTATAACTTGTTTGGCCCGAAACATCACTAACGCCACAAAAGTTTTTTTTTTCAAACTTCAGTTTAGCTCTGTTCGTTTATGTATAGAAAAAAGATCGAATAAAACACCATTGGTTTAAATAACCTATTAAAGCAGTCGGTTCTGGCAGTTTCAGTTTGAAAAAAGCGCAGCGCACGATTTAAGGTATTATTATATGGCATTTTAATATCGTTTTTGCAGTGTTTTCTAGTTCACATTAGAAAACATATTATGTTTCTAGAAAACCTGGCTTCTCTGCGTCGACCAGTGAGCCAAACGTATTGTTTGATCAAACAAGTTTTTTTCTTCCTCATATTGGGACGTTTCATGCGTTAAGTCAGAAAAGGATACCATGCTCAACTTTTGTTCTGTAGAGCTTTCTTTGTTATGATTTCAAAGTTGTCAAATTTTCTAAAGTTTTTAGGTGGAGACTCTTGCAAACCTTAATAAAACTAGTTTCACATTAATTGAATATATTTGTTGTTTTATAGCATATTTTTAGCTTAAAACTTGTAATTTTAGCAATCAGTCCCACCACAATATTTGTAGTAGCATTAGATAGATTTAACAGATTATAAATAAACACTGTAGCTAAAAAGCCCAGTCACTGGGAGCTTCAGTAATGATATATAAAATACTTGCATAAGATTTCTAGTTCACACTGATACTTTCTTAAAACTGTTGTGTTTAGTTAGAAAATCATTTTTTATTACTTTACTTTACTTGAGTGAATAAATGAAATCGTGCAGTCCTGATCAATTAGCGGATTATCAAACGCTATCCTTTTTTCCTTTAGTTTGAAGGGAGATCAAAACTAAAAATATACACTGGCATATATGTGCGAGCGCTGCCGGGCGCATTATTATCATTTCTGAAATGACCGGAAATATCCAGGAAGTTATTAAAGACGCGGCGGCTCTAACGAACTCCTGTCTTTCTTCTCAACATTTGCTGCTTTTCTTAAAGTCAATTATCGTCTTGCCGCTATTTGAGCCACTTACAATAGTTTCACAGCAGAGTCCTGAACAGTAATCGGTTCTAGCTTGACATCACAACGTGATTCTGCGGTTAAAAAAATCCTCGGGACGCTTAATAGGTGGTCGTGCTTGAGAACAATAAACAGTGTTAGTTTACAAACTATCAAGACTTAAAAGGTAAAACTCAATGCAGGAATAGTGACTCAGGTTTTTATATACCTGTATTGGCACAATTCATCAAGGGTTGGTGTTTTTCTCATACACGGTTTTAAAACTATTTAAAACTGATGTGAAGAAGTGGAACACACATTTCATCCAGCGCAATGTCACCAGTGAACGGTAATTATAAGAAATCATCTTTTATATTTGCTAAGGTTTACAAGAATCTGCCTTTTAAACAAACGGTTATATTTATAAAAGAGTTTAAAACCAAATAGGATCCATTTATAGCCACGCTTAATTTTATGAAATTGATTGCATTACATATAGCTATTATCAAAGCAATTTTATAAAAACTAACCCGATGAAGCAACTTAACAGTCCTGTATATTAGGATAGACAGAAAGCATTCATTTACTTACTTACTTACTTACTATCTTATTTACTTACCTACTTAATCACTTACCTACTTACTTACTTACTTACTTACTTACTTACTTACTTACTTACTTACTTACTTATTTACTTTCTTTCTTACTTACTTTCTTACTTGGTGGATTGTCGTCGAAAATATTGGGTCACTAATGAAATGGTCATTGAATTAGCGCATTATATATAGCTACAAAGTAAATACTTAATGTTAATTTAAACTGATAATGCCGTGCGCAATATGGAAATGCCGTGCAAGATATTATTAGCGTCATGTAGTCCTTACAGGAGTGGCAAATCATTGTTTGGTTGGTAATTAGTATTCTTGTGTGACTCCGTATTTATCACGATATACATGTGTGCCGATTCAGTTTAAATTTTAAAATATCTCTCTCCGACCCGTATGGTGTGCATAGTTTTAAAAAGAAAAATCGAGCTCAAAAAAACCCAGAGAAACATCTAATCTCAAACATTGTTTTGTGAAATAGTTTACTTATATTTCTCCATACTGATTGCGTGACTGATTGTTAATCAAGTCACGTAGATTTGCGTGACTCTCGATCAAAAGCTTCACACTCCGCTTTTATGGTGTATATATTTGAAATGATACTGTTTGTTCCAGTTTGCACATTAATTATAAAGTTATTACCAAATTGGACGGCCAGTATGCTTTTGTTGCTTGCTATTGATCAAATCGAGAGGTCATTCGCAGCACTGTTATAAAACTGACAATGCGGAAATTGGTTCAATTGAATGCACACTGTGCGAAGATATTTGATTCTATTGATTTCGATGGCGGTGCGTTCGGCCAACTCGTGTGTTTTCTTGCGGAGCAACTTCCGTTTCCGGTTTCCTAGCGGGATCGATCACAAAGGGTGGATTTGTGGGTGTTCAAACCAGTTTACTACGCTTGACGAAGTCACCTGATAGACTCGACCACTGCGATTTTGTCTAGTACTCTTTTGTTGTGTGTAAAATTTGTTGTTCTTAAAATCTATACATTAGAAACTACAGTTTGTTCGAAAAACAATTGAATACCTGTGCAAACTATACTATAAACGCAAATGCGTTATCATGCAGTGTTTATTACGTCGGATCTGCGTTAATTCTTGACAAAATCATGTTACGATCCTTTGCCATATCTATATGGAGACCCAGGTTACTTTCGTTGATCACTTGATGCAAATTTATTGTTTTTACATTTTAAAGCAAATTGAGCCACGTATGTTTTATTCCCGGATTTTATTTGATCTATTTTAAACAGTTCGGCTTATGTCTAATGGCACACACTGATGAATAGAGTTGTAGAAATCGCCTCATGAAATATTAAACCCTGCTGTATATGAACATCGATAAAGACTCTGCGTTCCTTACAATCTATCAAATTTGTGCCTTGAATTTGCAGTTAAATTAATGCTGCTCCCTGGACCAAATACACGAAAAAATGATTCACATAAAATACCAAGAAGATTTGTTCAAGCCATTCGCTATTAAATATGAAATATACATGAAGCTCAGATTTTATGGTTTTGAATCACATCCTAGTAGTTGTATTTAAAAGGAGTTTTAAAATGTTATACATTTATGTTCTTGCGACAAAAGTGTGTAAAAAAACTTCGGTATTCTACTTGGTATTATCTTTAGTAAAACAAAATGATGAAAGTATGGTTGAAATTTGTTTTTCTAAACCTGATTTAAACAGTTTGATAACTTTGCATATGTTTTGAAGTTATTACTAGAGTTTTTTACGGCCTTTGCATTGAATTGGAAATGGAAACCAAGAGAATTAATTTTCCAAGCAAAAGAATAAAGTACCGCAGTTAACTTGGCCTCCGAATTCTATTAAAATAAAGCTAAATATGTATGAACTACTTTTTCTGGAAGCTTTGAAGCACAAATTTATATCAATGCACGATTGAAAGAATCATCTTTACAAAGAGCTTCTCCCCTCATTGCAGGTCAACGACAGATTGCATCATATAATCTTTGTTCAAAACAGTGAGCAGTTTTAGAACCTTCTCGCAAGATTATAAACTTCAATACAGCTGGAGTCCTTTTTTTATTAATTTTTCATTCAAATTACCGTTGAGTACCAGCCAAAGCGCGAGATATTCTGAAACTTTCGGAACAGTTTTAAAAATCATTTCTTATTTAATAGGGCTGTCAATAACTGAAAACCGGCGTTGCTTATGAGGCCAATTGAATAACTACATATTAACATATCATTAGCTAACACAAAGATCCTGTAATTTTGAATGATTTGGACGAGCCCTTGTTGCCTAATCTTCTGGCAAATTCACTCTAAATTTTTTTTAATGCAAAAACTGACTGTTGTAGTAAAAACATTAAGGTTTCTATAACTCTGAGCCTGAGATTGTTCTTATAAGTTGTTCTTAAATTTGGGCAAATCTGAGCCTCGGTCTTGTTTTAAAACTGCAAAGCGTAAAATACCCAGTACAGTCAACATTGGTTACTTGAAATGTCAATTCGGCAAAAACTACAACGACTTTATCAGTTAACTAATCATAACTCATGTAACAAGCAAAACGTCGACCGCACAAAAGATTGTTTCATTTTGGATTGCTAAACCTTCTCCCCACCTCCCTTCCCTCCATGGGGTTCCGCCTTTATACATGATCTATTTTTGGTATGTGCTGCGTCAAAAGGTAAGGCCAGTTTCGAGCCGAGTTCGTCTGAAAATGGATATTGAGTTTGATATTTTGACCTGACATTTAGTGTCGTTTTTTGGGCGAAGCTGTTGGGGTGGTGCCGTACGGCATATTAAGTTTTCAAGGGCTGACCTTAAAATTGGAAAATGTTTTAGCGTCAGATTTGAATCGGATAAGAATAGTTTTGTCTGAAAACGTGTCAGGATTTCACGAAGGGTCCGATACACACAAACTAAAATTGTTGACGAATAACCCTCCTCCCTTGGGACCAAAACAAGTTTACTGGAATCTCCTCAAGTATGACACTTTTAAATATATCCCCAAGTGAAGTTTTAACATTTTAAATACATGTGGGGCTGAAATACCGAAAAATTTTAAAACATTCATTCTGATTCCCCATTAAGTAGGCGTTCATTAAGAAGGTGTTCATTAGAACCTTAACATATATGAAATCAGTTAGTGCGTGATCGATCAACGGTGCAAATATGGTTCATTGTACAGAACTCAATTTCTAGTGTAATAGTTTCCAAGTTAAAAACTAATTCTTGAATTCGCAGCTATATACTAATACAGTACAGTACTAACTCAAATAATATTTCCACTGTTGTTTTTCTTGTATAGTTTAGGTTAGTTAGTTAATTTATTAATTTATTTATTCATATATCACTTTACTTATTTCTTAACGATGTGTATAGATAGAAACTTAAAGTCTATTTTTCTTATTACAATTAAAGTAATCGATTTTCATAGGCAGTCTTTCTTGACACTATGCCTATTGTAGTCTGACCTCACTGTATAAGTTTTTAACATATATGTATATTTCTTATACAGTGGAAGCTGAATAAACAACAGAATAAACAAATAACTCAATTTCAAGCATTCTACAAATAAGGCTATAGTATAGCCAACCAGTGGCGCAGCCAGGCCCACTTTCAGGTGTAGGCAAAAACAGCAGAGTGAAACCTTTTAATAGGCAGCGGTATTTTACCTCTCTCCCAGACGTAAAGCGGAAATTCTTTTGTCTCAAAATTTTGTGTAGGCAAATGCCTTTTTGCCTAGAGGTGGCTGCGTTACTGCCAACATAGTAATGTTTGTTTTTAATTTAAGTAAGTTTGCAATGCGTATCGTTGCTATCATCATTTGTTTCACTTTTTACATCAGGAAAACCAAAACTCTCGTTAGATGAACAAATTAACCAATCAGTGAGAAATAGCATATCAAGAACGGTTATCTGGAAAAATTGTACGATTAAATTGGAAAATCAAACTTGAAACCTATGTTGGAGGTTTGAGAATTTTATAAGCAAATGTTTGGGATACTTGACTGGGTGGAAAAATTTTTCCACTAAGCGAAAAATCCCCCGCCATATTAATTTGCTTAAAATTGAGTGATGAAGATTTATTGGTGGTAATGACCATTGTTGTCCAAAAAAGAATAAAATTTGGTAAGTCAAGATAGTCTTTGCTTGTACGTACAAGTTAATGAGAAAACATGTAAAGTAAATATTGATCTTTACATAGGAAAATGTGTGTCTTCTCTCTCAACTCCAGTTTGTTACTCTTATGAATGGTTAAAACAGCGATGACTGAAATTGAGCAGTTGTAACGTTTGTAAAAAGGTGACAACTAAAACCGAGAGGAAACGCAAGAAAATGCGCTGTTAAGCGTTTGTCACCAATAGCTGTCCACCACCCACCCCCTTCTCTGTTTGAACCCTCGGGACTTGTCTGTCGAAACGCCGGAGTGTGCTGTATGGCGGCTTTTTAAGTCTCACTCTGAGCTGAGTCTGTCGGCTCGGGTAATAATTTGTCTATTACAGAAAACATAAATTTGTATCTGTTTAAACTAAATTGAAGTGGTGTGTACAGTTACTGAAACCACATATTTGTTTGAATGCGATATCCCTTAAGGGGCTGTTCATTTTTATTTACGCGGGTTGGTACCAAAGAGAAATGGAAAAAGAAAAAATGTTTTCATTTTCCCAACCACAATAAAGACTGCTAAAATTGATTTTCCTAACCCTATATATAAATTCCGGCAATCACTTACCGAATCTTACCGTTAAATCTTTAGTGCAATATCGAGTTCATGAAGCTAACTTTTCAATGCGTAATCAAAAATTACCACAACCAACCAGCGTGAAGTCTAGCTTCGAAAAACATGTCAGTCCAAAATAGTTATCCATTGATAAAATTGTCCTTCTAGGTTTTGCAGCTGTCTAGCTCTTCAATATCAGTACTGAGTGGTTTCATTAATGTTGCGTCATATTAAGTCTATTAAGGGGGAACACAAAAATAATTACCAACCTTGATTTGAACTACTCGTAAAATGTGTTACCCAGCCAATTTCTCTTCGGACCAATCCGAGGCATAAATAACACGAAACAGTCCCTATAAATTTTAATAAAGTTTTACTGAAAACTTGTTGAAACTGTCTTTTTCGTTGCGTTTTCTTGAGGAATTTTACTAGCAGTACCTGTCTATTATTACGAACATGCCTAAGAGGTTCACATGCAGTTAGAAAGCAGCTGATCTTGTTACAGGTTCCCTAACTACTGTAAATATTGATAACGAAAAGTAATAACTTAGATGCATGCTGACTTACCCAACGGTAAGATATTTGCATTTGCAAGGAATTGTCTTGGAGTGTACTTCAAAATATCAAGTACTCCTAAGAGTTGTGAGAGATTTTGCGCTGACATTGATCCTTATCCCAGTACAGTACCTAAATACAAGCAGATGAAGCAATGCAAATGAGAAAAACGTCTTTGCCTAGTTGGGGAGAGTTAAGCTAGCAGAAAGGTCAGACGCTGACGAACATGCGGCAGATTCGAAGTTGTTTTAGCAAGGTGTCTTGACCACATTTAGAGTTTGCAGTCGGTGTCATGCCTTGCCACAATGACCTTTAGCACTGTTGTACTTCGTGATGTCATTCTGCCTGCAGTCTGTGTTCTTACCTCAAAATTCTTGTTTTGATGTCTTAACCGCTACAGTAACTGACGTTCCCGGTTAAAACCAAGCTGGAGCTTGCAAATTTATACGTAAAATAAGTACATATGCGTCAACCAGACCACATCAACGTTATATCAATATATCTGTATCGCTATATGTATTAGGTGTTGAAAACGCTTGGATAATCCAATATTACAACTGTCAGGTATCCAATTGTACTTCAGCTGTGTCCAAAGTCGGAAACAAATAAACGGTTCGCCCCGGGAATGTGTATCAAGTTCCCGCGCCTATTAGAAGTTTTATGAGGCACGTGCTGCCAGTGGTCTAGACACTGACCTTGCGACGGTATTGAGTTTGCTCCGCCATTTTATTGGAAATTGTAATCAAAAGCATTTCAAAAGTAAATCCTCTCGAGAATTCCTAGCCATGTACTTGTTTTCTCTTTTTAGCTTTGCATTTGAAGAAACCCCAACCAACCAGAAAACGTTTTTCAATACTTAAAAAAGCTAGCGGCCATGTGCATACAGTAAAAGTTTGTAAATACCGTGCGACTGAGTTCTCTGTATAAGTAATTTTGACCTACTTTTCCAGAGTCTTATTTTACGTTATCTTGACTGAAGTATGCTTTTGAAGTTTGGAGCACTGTTTTTACAATAAGTATTCAAGATAGATTGATAAGTTATCTTCCAGGACTTCAAATCTGATATTGTTTTAAGCATAGTAGCGCTAGACACATCAAGCTGTGGTACAGAGTGGTCACCATAAAAACTCCCTATTTGATCTCTTGCCTCCCAATAAAACTTGTAATCTTCGCACTAGATCACATTAAATTTACTGAATCTATAGAGTACGCACAATTGGATTCAGTTCACTATTTATAAATAGGTACCTTTTAAGTGTAGTTATTACGTAAAGTAATTAGCTAATAAGTAGTTGTGATGATTCAAATGTATATATTTTATATTTCATCAGTAAGTAAAGTACTTATTATGTATTTGTATATATCAGTGTTTATTATTTTGGGTGCGATCTCGGCTTCATGCGGCCTTTGTCGGAATACAAAACTACAGTTGCCCGAGCTAAATGTTTAATTTGAAATATTTGAGACTTGCGGATCAAGGTAGGTAAACTGAACAGATCTGAAATGAACGTGGGTGGAAGCAGCGGCACTTTTTCCTAAATATGGTTATATAAACATCGGGTGATCGTCCATACAACCAGGACTTTACAATTTTTAAAAAGATAGATTTGGGAGTTTGTGTGAATGGCTGTGAAATAAGTAGCACGTTTATTGGAGGGACTGAAATAAATTTGAAAAGTAGCGAGAGTTTGAGTTAATGATAGTCCGAGCTCAATAAATATCCGCGGGAGAGGGTACTCTGCAAAATGTTTCAAGTAAGGATATGTGCAAATGGCTTCTCCAAACCCTTATAATGTACTAGACAAGAATTTGGATGAAGTTTCAGGACACCCCGTTCTAAACTAGCCAACTGAAATCCCTATCCTTTGTCAGACTCTACATGCAAAATCCACGCCCTGTTCCAGATCCCCTGGAGTTCAAAAGGATGAAAACTCAAAACAGCTAAAACAAGTAACTGAGAGTCCCTGAGATTAGTTGCGAAATATTTTTCTAAATGCGTATCGTATTATATTTGTTGAATGGTTCAGCACCGAGCAAGGACTGAAAATATTTTATGAAGGTACGTGTTTTTACATGAACCAGATAAGTTTGATCGAGTCTCGTTTTTCTTAAATGTTCTTATTGTTTAGTTATACGACGTCAAAAGTGGAAAAAACGAATCTCTCGATTGCTCATAAATTAAAGGAAAGTTATTCTCGGAAGAGAAATCCAAGGAGAATGTCTTAATACCGTTTTACTACCAATTCTCATGGACTTTAACGAGCTCTTATCTACGTCATCTGACTTTGAACATGTTGAAATGTTTATGAAAGTTGGGGTTTTTTTTCGCATTTCTCTTGAGTGATTCGTGCGATTCTCATTAATTCTCCTCAGTAATCTTCGTTCTCAACCAATCCTCATACATCACTCTCAAGTCTCATCCATCTGTGGTCCTCGTTTGATCCGAGCTCTCAAAAGTTTCATTCAAATGACTGGTGAGAAGCTGTCAATTTTTAAAACAACTATTCTGATACCATGTGACAGTGCTGTTAGTTTTGCAAACTATACTCAGAGCTCAAAGAATTCCGTAATTTAATGTGACTTAAGGTGATTTTGCGTGACTTCAAGCAGCTTGGGGTCCCAGAAAGTTGCCGTAACTTTATGCGAGTTAAAACAACTGAAGGCGATTTACGGACGTTCGCACCCAAATCTTCTAACACTTTAGAATTTTTAAAGCCATTTCCTATTGTTAGATCATGAGAAACATGCGCAAAAAAAGCAAAAAATAGGGGGTCGCAGTGCTCTTTTCGGAAATAGATTTGTTGACAAATAAGGGAATTTCGCAAAAAGCGGGTGTTTTATGGTAAACAACTATTTTATGACTTCATTTGATAATTTTTGATCAAAGTTTGGTTGTGTCAGTTAACAACATCGAAGAATTAATTGTTTCATTTATAGGACGGCATATTGTTCTCTTAGCTCTTAATGTCATTGTCTTTTATTTGGCCTTATGGCCAAAACTAATTCAATTTTCACTTAATTTCCTGTGCCTGGTTTGTCAGTACGTTGTAAGGAAGATACAAGATGCTCGTTCACAATAACGCATCAACCCCCCATGCATTTTTACAGTTTTGAAAACTTTACAAGGTCGACTATTCACAGCCAGCAGAGAAGGCGAGATGAAAAAGAAAAAAACTTCTCGACATTCGTCATCGTTCCCTTGTTACGATGCAGTGTCGGAAGACCCTTGCTTCAGAGCCAAATTGCGATACAATACTGGAAAAAAGAATGGTATGAGACTGGAATTTTGATCGCGTTAATAATGATTTGATTATGATTTACGGCCAAATTTGAATGCACAGGCGATCTTGCCTCAGGGTAGGGAAATGTTTATCTGTTTAGGAATTTGGAACTAAAGCTGACGTATGTGAGTTATTGCAAATGTTGCTTACTAACTCCGGCACTCACTCGCAATATATATGACTTAGTTTTAAAGATAAGTTAATTTCTTTTATGTCGTTCAGATCTTTTGGTATTTGTTTGATGCGGTGAAAGCGTTACTCGGTTGACAATGCAACTGCGGTTGCGAGTCTTATGATCTTTGACGGTCATAAACATAAATCCTAGATTTCTATCTAAAAGTCAGCAGTGCAGGAAGCTATTTATTAGTTTTCTATCAAATAATTTAAGTTAAATTGTTGACTCTGTTCTGTTGAACTTCTAGTTTGAATTAGACTTGTAGCATTCGGTGTGAATAGAGATTACGATAAATGTTTTGCTGTGTTGCTCTTGAAAAAGGAAGAACACTGGAAACTAGTAGTATATTTACGAAAAATAGCGTGTCAGCATAATAGATTTTATATAATATATTATATGGTTTATAGCAGTTATGGTATAATAAAAATCACTATACCATAACTACTATTACTAGTATTTCTACTGCTACTGCTACTATATACAACTACTACTACTACTACTACTACTACTACTACTA
>JANRMR010133256.1:13992-24509 GCA_025434825.1 Bergia sp. 'catenularis' | reverse complement strand
TACATGTGTGGGATACACTGTTTTGTACATCAGTGTTTTGTACCCAAAGGGTACATGTGTGGGATACACTGTTTTGTACATCAGTGTTTTGTACCCAGAATTCAATGCACACTGAGCTCGTTAATATTAACCTACTTACATACCAGAAGACTATAGTGTGAGATACCACAGATATCCCATACCAAAAAAGGAATTGTTGGAGCGCCGTATTACAAAGGTCTATTTGTAATAAACAAGCACAATGACAACGAAAAACATACAAAGAAACAAAAGCTGAAGTCGTTTGTCTGAAAGTGGATTATCGCTAATGTAGAGTTAAAATTTTACCCACGATTGGGTTTGTTTCCTTACTGATTAATCTGGACTATCATTTCGGGTGCATGTAACTTGGCTTTTTTTTGTTTGACATTTGCTGCGGACGAAAGGCAGCGGGCAATGGAACTGTAATAAAGTTCTTTTAAGTCGGGTTTTCATGTCTTGTAACGTAACAGCGCTGTAACAAATAATTTAGAGCGAAAGTTGTAAGTTGAATATATTCTCTCTTCTGACCTCTGAACACAATCGGAGCAAAAGTCCACACTACACTGGTCCGGACAGTCGGAGCAGTGCCACCTGGTACCTCGTATGGGATCCACACCACAACCGTCACACTGTGGGTGAAATCAATTATGATTCGCTTTAAATGAACTACCTAAAGTACAGTAAATGTCTCACAGGGTTCATACAGATAGTTAAGTCTACTTTTCATGGATTTTGCAAGGACTTTTCAAGGACCAAGTCACTTTCCATTTGACCAGTCCGACCCGTCTCACCAGTCAGTTCTAAAATGGAACGCACGAATTATTGGAGACCGGCCCTGCTAATGGATCAGAGCCGCTCACTTCTCCCACTCCGGTCGGCCAAAGCGCGGGGATTTGGTGGGTTTTGGCGGGAAAAAATACGCGCGCGCCTTGGGACGATGTCGGAAAGGAGCGCACTCGAGAGTTCCCGCAACTTGTCTGTGATTGGCCAGCTATGTTGGCCTTGATCTGTGATTGGCCAGCTATGTTGGCCTTTGCAAGAACCAGTTCTTTTAGAGTGACCGGACCGAACAAATGGAAAGCGACCCAAGGCTAGTATTTCAACGCTGACCATGCACACACAATAACATAAATCTGAATCACTGAGCGTCTCTGTGACTTCACATCAATTACAATGACAATGGTTACAGACACATGGTCACCATGAAGTAATGTTTGGGACTGGAATATCTATGATATATAACCTATTGGCGTGCACAAAGTGCAAAGTCCTTGAATTAGTCTGTCTGGTCGCTGGTCAACATTACTGCTTTACTGCTCCGTCCAATCTCCTCAAAGGACGCATACATATGTAAACCTTTTAAATCGCAAAGAAAGAATTACTAAAACTAATAATGCTGAAAAGAATGCTTTGTAATGAAAAGATGCAATCAAAAAAGTGTCTATTAATCGAAAGAACGTGGCACAGACAGTACTTTCTTTAAGAACTGAGCACGATATGTTGACTACTTTTGCAGGAACGTATCTTTGAAAACGTCAAAAACTTACAAAGAATGTATGACAAGAAGCAACTTTTGCTTGGAGATTTTCAAACACTCATTTTTCCGAAATTATTTGGCACATTTAGCTTGCATTTTCAGTGACAATTCATCTGTTCTACGCTCTATCGTATTATGGGCTCTTTTTATTTGAAACTTCAAGTTTAACAGTCGAGTTTCGTATTGGCAGTTCCCGCCAACTGCAATGACTACAGACTCTATTCTGCAGTGTCAGCCTCGACTCGATGTTAAATATTCGTAAATGAGCCACTCCGCTTCTGTGGTTTGTTGAAGGTAACCCTTTTCGAGGCTAACACTGAAAAATTGAGTCAACAGTCATTGTAATCAGGGGCAGCTGGGAATACGAAACTGGACTGTTCTCCGAGAAGAGTTGCAAAACTCATGCCGAACTATTAATACTAAATGTATAGCGACGAGTAGTGAGATTATGCAATGCATCATTTGGCACATCGGGACTTAAAAGACTAACTAAACTTTCATGCGGATCAACAAACCATGTATCCTTGGTGGACAGCCAGTTTTCCTCCATACTGTACAAGACAAAACCACAAAATATATGAGTTTACTGCAGTCCAGTAAGGGCTTGTGCACCTTTTCAATAGCTGAAATCAAGGAACCTCAAAGGTATTTTTCTCACAAAGACACTGGTCTGAATTGAGGTTGTCTAAACGAACAAATTAGGATAAAACATTCACATGTAAAAGATTCATTTTGTTATTCAGCTAGAATAGCTGTGTATTAAATATGTTGAAAACTGGAACAGTCGTTAGAGCAACAAAATACGATTATATATTGCTATTGTATTAGTCAACTCTGCAGTGGCTGTTCAAGGAATTCTACATTCACGAGTTCTAACTCAGGGACTTTCAAGGACCAAAGGTCTACATTCAAGAGCTCTCAAGGTATTTCAAGGACCAAAGTCTACATTCAAGAGTTCTCAAGGTATTTCAAGGACCAAAGTCTAAACTCAACGGGACTCTTTCATGGCCGAGTCAATTGATTTTTTCTTTTTTAGAAATTAAATTTTTATGTTTTTTTATCCAAATAATTTCGAAAGAAAAAAACTCAATTCACCAGTAAGACAGTAATTAGTCACTTCTACCAAGGTTTTATGCATTTTAAAGCAATTTATTAGATTGTGTTCCAGCCTGGAACACAAGATTTAACCACTATAATCCGGTTTAATCGCCGCCTAAAAGAGACCATCCGTAGCATTTACATCTTGAAAAACTAAAATTGGTATCTGAACAGTTTCTGTTAAGAGACATTTTAGCTTGAAATAGCTTTTTGTCATTAAATTCCTGAGCATGCGCAATGCCGTGAAAGTGCCCTTTCAAGAGTTCTCAAGGAATTTCAAGGGCCGTACGAACCCCAAGTCCAGATAGCACAGAGCTATACTCTGTTTACATGTATTCACAGATCGCCTTGTTTTTACAAGCGACACAAGACAAGCGCAGAAACAGTGGAAGCGCAAGCTCCTTGCGTCCGTGAAAACCTACCATGAAACATGCATAAGAATAACTCTCTTTTGCCTCCGCCATCTTGTGTGCTTATCCAGGAACGAGTGCTTTGGTTGGTTTATCAAAAGCAGCCCTCAAAACATACCTTACTCTTGCTACATGACCCATTTCATGAGAAAATTTATGAAGCAAGAGCAAGAAAACGGAAACGTTTTGATATTTGCGCTTGCTTTAATTGTTGTTCTTATGTTAAGACCGTTCACACGGTGAAATAAAAGCTCTTGCTCCTGCGTAATGTTTCTGCACCTTTCCTTGCATCGCTTGTGAAACCAGGCTGATATCATAACAAACGTGACACAAGGAAAACCAAGAAAAACTCGCCTCTTCTCTTTGCATTTTCTGTCTTTTAATCCTCTTCAGTTGAACAAGCTCTTTGTAGTCTTCCGAATCTTTCAGGTCCGCAGGAATTGATTCGTCATCCTTAAAAACAGCAAAGAAAGCACCACGTCTTAAACTCTGCTTTTAAATGAGTTAATTTTAATGCTGTTCTCACACTTTTAATAGCTTTAATTAGCAAGACTAAAAACCATAATTTCAGGGGCATGCTTCAATAAACTCAGGGATTCTGGACTCGGCAACTAATCTTTAAGTAACTAAGACTATACCTCCTGATAATTTACGCTGGTAAACTTATTACCGCATGATTTGTACATATAATTTAAATCTAAATTCTCTGACTTTACAATGGCTTTATTTTAGAAAATCCATAATCTAGATATCTGAAAATGTCTTGAAAGCTGATGGATCACGAAGCTGTTTGACTTAAAATTCTAATTTCATTGCCGATCACATTCTCTCTGACTTTCCATCACAAACTTTGAAATTTTCGAAATTATCGAAGCCTGGATTTTGAAACTTTGAAGTTTCACAAATTTCCAGTTGTTCCACTACCCATTGATTCAAACATAACTCACGACAAATTGACTCATGTATGTAACTCGTAAAACAAATGATGTTACCGAAGGGCATGCAGTTGTCATGTCGTCAGACCAAGCCATACTGACTGTATCTTCGTCTTGTTCGTCATCCATATACACGCGAGGTTGGTAATTGGGAAAGAACGTCGAGTTACGAAAGCTGAGGGTCTGGTAATGAGATGATCTTCGACACTGCAGTAACGGAGGCAAAACCCCAGTGAGACAGCTGACTTCTTTTATGCTCTTGTAGTGAAAGGATGGCTAGATCTATTAGAGGGACTTCGTAAAAGGTTTTCTTGGCAAATGTTTTGTTTATATGGAGAGACACTCTTTTTGGTATGAATAAAAATATTAGAAACTTCAATCAGTAGTTAAGGGAAGAGAATAGAAAGGTGTTTGTCGGAGGTTGTAAAGTAGGAATAAAGAAGTGGCAAAAGTCTGTTTTCTTGAGAAAATACTTAAATATAGTAGAGCAAGATAGGAGAGGGAGGGAGAGTAGAGGTAAGTAGTAATTGATCCGGGGTATGGTGTGTAGTTGAGTGGCAACTGTAGAGGGTGGGGCAGACGTAAGATTTCCTGTCAGCTGCTTCGTTGATAAGACTCTTAATTGAATAAATGATCTTTAGTTTTCATGAGCCTAAAAATAAATCTAGAGACAAATGCATTCCCCAGACAGAATACATTGATAAAGAGTAGAAACATTGGTAGCTTCTAACATTTTCAAAAGTTCTTTTAAGATGGTCTTTGAACCAGTTGATAAAAGTTCATAACAAAGGCATTCATTATTTTGTTATCTCTTGAAGGGTAGAAATTTACACCTGCCATTTGAACCAGTTGACAAAAGCATGTAACTTGATCAGTCATTTTGTATCTCTTGAAGAGTACAACTACATGTACTGTGATGTCACCCTTTCCCTAATTCTTTTTACATCGTTGTGCACCATCTTCTCTTTGTCTTAATGGGTGTTACTCATGCTGTCTAAATTTAGACCAATGGGTTAGACTGACGTCAGAAAATCTTCTTTAGCAACCTTCCGCCAGTCTATTTTCTAAAATTGAACAATCATGGATAAGGTTGATATTAATTTTATAAGGCTGGGATGAGGGATAGTTAAGAAATGCTCTTAAACTTTGTAATTGTAAAAGACTTTGTAAAGAAATGCTCCTAAACTTTGTTAAACTTTGTAACCCAAAAACCTTCGTAGAGCGATTCAAGTAGTTTACCGTGAATTTGGTATGGGCTTTTGTCACCAGCGAAAGGTGGAGATCTTCTGACATGGGTCTAACCCATTGGTCTAAATGTAGACAGTATGAGTAACACCCATTTAGACAAGGAGAAGATGGTGCATTTAGGCAGTTGATGGAAGCTAATAAGATGATCATTCATCTTGCACTGCGTGAAGAGTAGAGGAGTGTTGTGAAACTTATCAGTTTAAACTACTGGACTAATAGAAGGAGGTCCATCACGTGACCATTCGTTTTGAATCTTACCCTGACCCCCAGCTTGGGAATATTTGGCATTCTGCCAGGGACTGGTAACGAGGCTTTGGCCAACTTGATGAAATATTTTTGTACTCGGCTTGCTACCTGTGGAGCAAGATTCGAACTGAATTAAGTTTGTTTAATTATCGAAAGCCAGGATATACTCCCCTTCATTACTGTGTTGTAGAGATTCATACACCTCAACAGTTTATCATATCCAAATATTTCTAGCAGCTAAGAAGCACACGGAAAATCTTATATGTCCAAATATTTTGACTTAATAGTTAACCTCTGAACAAGAATGAACATTTAGAATTTCTAAGTTCGCTTTCATTGCCATTTTTAATTGCTGTCAATTAACTATTTTGCAGTTGACATGGTATAAACTACAGCCTTTCACTAATCTTTTCTTGAACAAGGTGGCTCGTAAGGCCAGTGCTTATCATTGATTTATGTAGTGTTAAGCAAATGCAAGTCTGTAAATCCTCATGGTTAGACCCTAGCAGAAGCTGATATTCATTTGTATAGCTAAGTCGACTGGAACAAATCGAACAGAGTGCTTTGCTCAAGGCTACAACACAGTAGTCAAGCTGGAGTTGGAACTCACTATCATTAGGTTACGAGTCAGACATGCTAACCACTCAGTTATCTTCATCCTACCCTCACCCTCATCATCATAGTCATTCTCATTCTTAACCCCATACTCATCCTCAACCTCATCTCAACCTTATCAGCATCCTCAACCTTACCCTCAGACTTATCCTTATCTTCTGCAAATCGCATTCTTGAATCTCACCCTCTTTCTTATCCTTACCGTCTTCCTCAAGTTCCATTTCCTCTTTCTTTTCCTCATCTTCCTGCTCAATAACTTTTCTTCGTTCCCACCTCATTGCCACCCCTTTCCTTAACATCTTCCTCCTCTTCCTCTCTTCATTATCCTGACCTTATCCACATCCTCGACACCATAATCATTCCAGGTTACTAAATATGTCATCCTTGTCCTCATTTTCTTGGCCATTACCCTCCATCTTCCCCATCCTCACTCTCACCCTCTTTCACTCATTTCTCTTCCTTTTCCTCCATCTTATAACCCTTTCCCTCATTGTGATTGTCATCTTCCCCATCCTCACTCTCACCCTCTTTCACTCATTTCTCTTCCTTGTCCTCTGTCTCATAACCCTTTCCATCATTGTGATTGTCATCTTCCCCATTCTCACTCTCACCCCCTTTCACTCTTTTCTCTTTCTTGTCCTCCGTCTTAATTATTACCCTTCCCTTCATTGTGATTGTCATCTTCTTCATCCCTAACTACCTGTTCATAAGCCTGTTTGTATTCATCAACTTCAACCTTATTGTAACAAAAATTGGTTTACTTTGTGTTCATTTATTTCTCTTTTTATTCAAAACTCAATAAGTCTGTTTTCTTTGTTTTTGCTTCCTCATTTATCAATCAATCAAATTTGATTAACTGATAAGTCTGGTTATCTGACTCATTTAACCCCTCAAGGTTATTCTGGGAAACCAGCAACCTACTGTTTATATTTCAATTATCTGTCTTCAATAATTTGCTTTTATAATGCAACTTTCAGGTGTAACATTAAGTAATTTTTGTCATTGCCTCATCCTCAGACCTCATGTTTTACTCTTTTCCCACTTTTTAATCTCCCTTTCACTCTAATGTTGTTATGAGATGTACATACTTCCGGTTACCATGGTAACAGCCTGTTGAATAAGGGACATGTGAGTTCTCGCAAAATAGTGTGATTCTGTGTAGTTGTTCATCAACGATACATGGCATCAGAAGTGAAAAAATAGAAAAACTCCTGACAAGACCTCCTTGGAAATCACACCAAAAAATAGATAGACACCAGGTCTAAGCAGCCCTGAAAGCAGTCAGGAATTAACCTGCAGGAAAAGGAAGAAATAATTCCCCAAAACATGCCAAGAACAGGAGCATTATGGCTATGTACTTGTTTGGTTGTCCTGTTGCCCAAGGCCTTTGCGATCTTCTCCCAACGTTTAGACTCTACCGACTCCTGGGGATAAATCTGCAGCAGTCTTTCAAGCTTTGCCTAGAAAGAAAGAATCCCCAAAAATGGTGATAATTCACATCATTTAGTAAAGCCTATTTATGAAAGAGACAAGAAGAAGACTGAAAGAAGGAGAAACAGTTGTCCAGACAAAAGACAAAAAACACACAGGTAGACTGATAATGTAGTTTGTCTCCCAGACAGGTAGGGAGGCTAACAGACAGAAATGTGGATTATAAAGTCTCAATAAAAATAAGGCATTGACAGAGAACGGGAAAGCAGGCCCAGATATGGTTTGATTGTTTGATGGATTTGCTTGACATGCAGGTGTAGACAGCCAGAAACACACATACATACATCTAGTGACAGATAAAGAAACAAACAGCCAAATGAATGATTACAGACTGCTTTGTACATGATGACAGTTTGGAAAAACATTAAGACAAATAACTTCACGGATTGATTACTTAAACAAGGTCTTTATCATGGACGGTGTCTAACTGTTGTTTAGAACACCTTTAAACAAAAGATTCATGAAGGTTAAGATTTAGAGCTTGTTTGAATAATCGGCCTCAAAAGTCTTTCATTTGCAATGATTCATCAGCATGGAACTGTGAACCGTCATTGGCAGAAAGACAGTTTCCAAGTACACGTTGGCAATTAAAATGAAATCAAATAGGGGTTAGAGTTAGGACTAGACCTAAGTGCCAAAAAAAATTAACTAAAACAACTGAGTAAGAGGTGTCATTGCTATTCACCTGTTCCTCAGATGTCCAAGGCTGGTTGTATGTCACAGGTTTGGAGAGGTCATACGGCTGTCCTTTGATATACTTTGAATCGCCTTGAAGGCCTCTTGAACTTCCAGTCAGATAACTGAAATCAAAGAAAAATGAAACAGTTATTACAAGTTCCTGGAACATTTCCTAATTAGCTCTACTTGTTGAGGGAAAGCATTTCAAGGAACACTGAAGACTCAGTATGTTAAATGACTTCCCAGGCATGGTTAGCCAAGCCAGTTAACCTCAGACCTTACTGAGGGTTGAATATTTCAAATATCTTCTTTGAACACCCCAGAAATCTGTTGATAGGCCCAGTAGGTTAAATCTCAGCATATGTCGAGTGTTGAATATTTTGAAGATCTTCTTTTCCTAACCTCACTGTCTGTGGACAGGGGCATCAAACCATTTGTCTACTCTCAAAATGTTTTACTGGGCACATAAATGAACCAACATATGGTACTTTTCAAAGAGAGTAAGGTGGTGATTCTAGTACTGTGGTCTGTAAGCAGGATCCCCTTTGATGCCAGGCATTTGAGCCAGATGGGCTACTGAGCTAGATAACAACTGTTTATCTTTACTTTACTTTTTCAGCATACTGGGTAGAAGCTTATTCTTTTTCAGGTCTTTTGGTGAAACTCTACACATCCTAAAAGATATCTATATTTCCTTTTCTGAGCCAAGTGACTCATTAACACCAGTACTTATGTTTGGTTTATATTAATAGTGATATTACAAAGTAAATAATAGTCTGTGACTGTAGCTTGATGGAGCATTAAATGTGTGTTGGGTTCACTGCATTCCCTGATTAGTAATACATTCATTATTATGCAGTTGAAAATGTATGAATGCCTATAAAATAAGCCACACAGGGTGCACAATGTAACCTATGTCGCTCTACAAGAGTTCAACACCAAGTAAAAAATGATAATAGTATCCAGAATCATACCTCTGCTATCCAAAAAGATTACTATGTATCTATAATAAAAAGGAAGAAAAAATATGATCCTAAACCTGAAGCTAGTTTAAAATTAATGTTCTGAGAATCAAACTAACATAAGCCCAAAATTCGTTTGTATTATTACTATTATTATTATTATTATTATTATTATCATTTATTGTTATTAATATAATTATTATAGCAAGTCAAGAGCAGTGTCTTGCTGAAGGACACAACACAGTACCCTGGCCAGGATTCCAGCTCATTCATGACCCTTGGGTTACGAGTCACACACACTGGCTAACCACTCCTGACCAACACTATGCTGACAACACATACTGAGAGAATGACTGACAAACAAGGAAGAATTCACAGAGTTTACATCCTGGTTACCTTTCCCGATCAAGACTCTTTCCATGTTTGTTAACAACAAAGTCGCCCCCAAACACACTGTATGCATTGCCGCTGATGCCACCCAAACTTGGTCTTGGATCAGTCGCTGTACTTGACTCGACTGAATCTTGCTGTGTTGTGGTTGGTAGACAGCCTGCCAGTGACAAAAATATGTTAGGTACAAGGTTCTAGAACTGACTGCAATAAAATATCTACTTTTTGATAATTATAATACTTTATTAAAAACACAGTTTATTTTACATGCATGGCAGCCAATTAGCTGAGTTGCATATCAAATAAGAGTTTACAAGTAGTATTGTACATGTTGAACAAATTGGTGTATTTTAAAAATACAGTATATGGAAGAGATGTGAAAGCTACTGCAATAAAATTTATTTTGAGGAACTACTTGAATGTGCAGCATACAACTACAGATGAGATCCCCGACCTGGTCGAGGGTTGAACTTTGGGTGACCTTCATTCGCCACACCGTCCGCGGACAGGGACGTTGAGCCGTTGGTCTAGTCTCCTAAAAATGCTATTTCAGGGGACTTAAAAGAACCCACACACTTCTCAAAAAAAGTAGGGTAGTCCTGGTGTTGTGGTGAGGGCCATGTGGGAGAGTATGTTCTATGGATGCAGATGTGTTACCCTCAATAAATAAAGTGTATGGGTGGAAACCTGGCAGATGACCCAAACAGATGAAGACAAATTAGACACTTTCTTGCATAGATGTTTAAGACATAATTATACTAAAAGATCTAATGGCTGATATGAATCACAAACACCAAAGTTAGATAGATAACCAACAAAGAAACAACCACAGAGCATATTATATGAAAAAGGAGATGGACGAGGCTGGGTGCTGTCCTCAGGATGA
>JANRMR010133145.1:0-12803 GCA_025434825.1 Bergia sp. 'catenularis' | reverse complement strand
CCCCGGGCCAGATGGGGTTAACTTGTTTGCACAAGTTTAATCAGTGGTAGAGGTTGTTAAGTTCAGAATTCATTTCGATTTGGAGGCCACTTAAGTTTCTTGCGGAAATCTAATTCTGGTATCGTCAGCGAACATTTATGGAGATGCAGTACTAAGGTAGTTTGTAGATAATGGCCAATTACACTGCCTTGAGGTTCGCCACAGTTCACTGAGTAAGCATTTGAAGTTTTGCCATTGGCGTAACACTTTTGACTCAGGCCCCGTCCACACGAATCCGGATATTTTTTAATCCACAAATATTTTGTTGCAGATTTGAAAATTTGCGCGTCCACAAGTAGTGTATTTGAATTGAATTTGCCCGTCCATACGTATCCGGATTCGCTGTAGTATCCAGGACTCCTCCGTAAATATTGTCAACAGAGCATGCGCAAAAGCCAATTCCATGTGCTAGTTTGGCGGATTATGTCATCGGATTAAAAAATATCCGGATTCGACCGTCCACACGACTCCGGATTCTTAGCGTATTCAAACATTTCCACTCTAGAGAGTGGATTCAGAAAGTTGCGGATTCGCATACCACATTCGCTGGATACGTGTGGACGGAAGGTGAATCCGCAAAGAAAAAGTTGCGGATTCAAAAATATCCGGATACGTGTGGACGGGGTCTTAGATTACTTAAATACTTCAAACCACCTGAGGGAATTTCGATCAACACCATAGTTTAGTGTCTTATGTATTATAATTTCATGATTGATTGGCCTTTTTTAGATCGATAGAAATAACTGCATTTAATTGGCCTTTGCCAAAGTTAACTGACCAGTGATATACAAGTTCTAGTAAGGCCGTGACTACTATGTAGTGAGGGAAATCCCGACTGGCAGCTCGTTAATAACCTATTGTCATTTAATTATTTGTAGAGTTGACCATATATGATCAGTCTTTCAATTTTAAATTTCAAATTTTAACACAATAGGTATTACTGATATCGGGCAACAGTTATTTAGGTCAGATTTTTAACCGTTTTTGAAGTCGGAAAATTTCCCAGAATAATTGATTGCTCGAATACTCCAGTTTATTGTGATCCATACGGGGAGTGCTTATTATCGAATGTGAATACATACGCCACCACCATTTCTTCCATTTTTATCGCGGTCTTTTCTGGCCACTTCAAAACCAGGTAAGTAAATTTCATTACTATGAATAGTGGATATCACTATTTATACACATGTGACATAACTGTGATATATACTCTGCCCGTCTAAATATCAATTATTTAGAAGGGGAAGCGGACTCCGTGACGCCTGGGACTTTTCGTGTAGTCCTACGTACCGCCGGGATTTTACGTCACTTCCGGTGCACTCGTCAATTGTTTAGAAGGAACAGTATCTCACAGTTACGCTACCTTAAACTTCAAAACAATATCAGTTATTCTTACTCCTTTTACCCTCGGCTAACAAGGGTCTAAAATCTCCCAAAGAACGCTGTTGAAGCTACAGTATGCGACGTTTGAGTGTCCCTGAGTTTGTTACCTGCCGGAACGCTGCATTGTCTCCCTTTTGAAGTACACTTCCCATCCATCCAGCTCCTTTATGTTATTTACTCGCTACAACAGAAAGAGATGAAAGTAATTTTAGTGAATAGCAATACGCGTACGTTGGTGTTTCGAAAATGCAACGTATGAAACTATATCTTGGAAGCTATCAACCACTAAGAAAGTGATTTTCAAAAGGTTTCCAAACGGAAAATGAAGTAATTGATGGGGATGATCGGAGAATGGAAAGGGAGTTGCTGCTAAACTTCATATCGAAATGAAATGAGCTACGGAGGATATTTTGCTTTTAATTGAAGAATAAAATGCCAATGCTTTGAAATTAAGAAGATCCACTCTTTATCTGTGTGTTTATCGAGTAATCGTTATGTTGTCTTGTGTCTTTGCCACAGCACTTGAGAAGCTAGAGAAACACTAGGGTTCGCCTCCTGCCACCTGATCGCTTTTTTCTTGTTCTCTAAACTTTCTGCTTAAGTCCATAACTCGCAAGGTGCACGCAAAGCGTCGATCGGACTATTTCGTAATTAAAGCATGCGTGAGTAATAGCGCACCAAAATAAACAAAAGCAAACATGGACAAAGGGACATTCATTTAACAATCGGGATGGGGGCCGGGGGGGGGGACGTTTATAAAAAACAGATAGAGATGAACTGATGAAGAATGATATAAGTGTCTAGGTGTTTTAGGGTAAAGCTCCCTCGAAAAATATCAAATGAAACTATAGTAATTGAAAACACCTTTCCTTAGCTTTCAAAGTGGATTAAAGGCAATAGGGCAGCCTCAAACTGGCGGGGTAATAGTGACGAGCTATTGACAATAGAAGCACGAGCAGTGGGAAACAAGGGATTTGTAAAAAGTAGCAATTTTGTCCCTGCGAATAATATACATATATCGACAACAATAAAATTTTCAGCCAACAGTCGACTAAAATATTGTCTTGTGTCTTTGATGGTTCCACCTTATTGAGTGTTTCTCCATTTTTCGATCCACTATCCAGAGTATTTTCAACATTAAATATTACCAGCCACCATTTTATTTTTGAATATCTAAAAGTTGTACCAGGCCTACGCGTTGTGAAACTTGAGAAAATGACTTTGAAAAAAACAGTTCAAGGGTTCTGGAAAATATTCAGACAACAGACAAAAATCAATGAAATTTCTAGATTTGTACAGACTTTTAACTAATAAGTACAGTAACCTAGTGTTTTAGAGACCAATGGTGGACAAATAACTGCACGCACTTGTGAATTGTAGCTAACTTTAAAAGCTTTTTAAATTGTCCCCAGGTTTGAGAATGTCCGAATTTGAACGCAATTGTGGATTATTTAACCTTCAAAAGGGGAAAAGATCCTACGTTTAGTCTCGCATGTAAAACAGTAAAACCATCTTGAGAAAATAAATTACACGGAAGTCAAATTTTTAGTATAAAAGGAAGACAAAACAGAAGATAAGCTTTTACTTCTAAAATGGACCTACCAGATGTTTGCTTCTGGCCACTTTCACTGCTCATAATCAAGATATAAGCCTCAGAAAACAATAAAAATGAATCAATGAATGTTATTCTTACCTTACATTCAGTTTGTTCGATACCGTCTCGGATTCTAAAGAAAGCTTTTGAGATGTTTTTGAAAGTAACTGATAACTTCTCAATTTCGGGAAAGCTCTGCTTTTGGCTGACCGGATTCTCTAGTTTTTGCTCCACAATTTCTGGCTTCTGTGGTGAGGGCTGCTTAAAGCTCGACCATTTCTTGATAGCATTTTTAACCTCAACATTTTTAGCCTTATGGGAAGAGTTAAAAATACCCAAAATTGAGCGTCTCCTTCTTGTGGAATCAAGTTGTAGACTAATTTCCGAAGCAGGTCCCGCCACTGAACCACCGGACCGCGATTTCGAGCTTTCAGTTTCGGATTTTGCTTGATCAGCATTCATTTTTACAAATCAAAAGCTATGAAACAGTTTTCAGTTGTAAGTTTCTTTTATAACTTAATTGAATGACGTCACTGATACTAATTAATGTTTCAATGCCGAATACACTTTAAGGGGCGGTTTCTTTTCATTCTGTTGTGATTAAGAGGATTAGGGAGGAAGTTTTAAAAGGAAAAAAAAGTTAAAGCACAACAAATTAAAACACTGGTCCTAAGTAACCATGTGCCATTGCTCTGATAGCATATGGGATGTGGTCGTTCAATTAATTGGCAATTTATTCCATGAGCGCGCGTTGGATATACGAGATGGTAGATAGCCGAAGAGGCACGTATTGCCGAGTTGGCTAGCGCTGTAATCATCTCATATCAAAAAATTACACCAGTAGAATACTTGTTTTAATAGAAACGCTCCAAAAATATCAATGAATCGTCAAACGAAATAAAATGGATAAGCTCATTTTTTAATTTTAGCTGAGATGAAGAGCATGGTATATGAGCTGATATTCAATGATAGCCAAACCAATCAAAACACTAGAAATGCAATATCAAATGATACAGTTTATAATAACAAACTTTAGACTTAGCTTTAAATTGAAAATAAAAAAACTTATATTTCCTTCAATACTAACAACTTTTTGAAATTTTTTCCTCACAATTATTCCCCCCAAAATTCTCAAATTAATTGTGAATCTTTATCAACTAGGCTACTTAGTCTCTACTATCCGAAATTAATTCGTTTGTTAAAATTTAAGCCGGCAATTTAAAAATTAACGAAGGCTAGGTTGAAAATATATACACGAGAAGCGCGCACAAACTGAAACTCTACTCACTTCGTACTAAGTAATTTTAAAATGTGGTCTTCATCTTCATGTACGTGCAGGATTCCTCAGGGTTAGATTTGAAGTAAAGTAGATATAGAAGGATTTCAGTTATTGCTATTAATGAGTCTAACAGGTCTTCATTAGTTGTTTGAGACAAAGGCTTCTTTGTTTCATGTCTCGAAAGTGTTCGAATTTGAAAAGGTTTGTTTGTTAACTTTACTGCAGCTGAAATCCGTCTATATTGTTTAATCAATCAACTAACTAAGCACTAAAAACAGCCCTTCTGTTTGAAGCATTCCCTCCTTCCTAAAATTTCCAAGCAGTTTTGCAGATCTAGACTGAAATTGTGGTTGTGTATTATTAACCACTCAAATAACTTGCCACACAAAAAATCTTGGGAGTTATTTCTGGACGTAAATTGTGCAACCAAGGTACACATTTATAAGAACAAAATTAATAGGAACAATGAGGCTAGTATCGCCTAAAAATAAGAACAAAAATGAAGAAACTGAGGATCAAGTAAAGTTTCAAGCGAATTTTTTAAAGGCTTTTATAAGAAGACTGGAAAGAAGAATTTCCACATCATGGTTATTGCCATTCCAAATGGCATCATATCTCCAGGTGCAAAATTCTTCACATTGCAAATTGCAATTAACTTAATGAATACTACGTCACAAAGACTCGTAGAGAAAGACAATTTGAAGATTGAGAAGATTAGCAAGATGTAGAAACCTGATTTACATATATTTTCATTGAGGGACGTTTGACAGACTCATTAAGATGTCAATGAAATCTCAGCCAGTCAGGTCGGCTGTTGACTATTCCTCAGTCAAACCATTTGCTAAACCCAGGAGCAACGTTGGAACTCGCAATGAGTTGCTGGAACAAATTTCACAAATTGGACTACCTGGGGAACAAGAAACACCCATAAAAATAGAATTTGACGACATTTGCGCTGCGGCATTTAGAATTCGCGGGTCAGTTTCAAACACTCCTTGTGAGGTATGGAAACCAATCTTCTTTTAGGCATAACTTTGAATTCACTTTACTGCTAATTGATCAGGAGCGAGGGCGCATTGAATTTATTTTATTTTAGAAATAAGCGCGCGTGATTTCAAACAAAACATTCTATAAACATAAACTTTCACCATTAGTCCTATTTTTAGACGTTTATTTTCATATGCGGGAACAGCTTTATAAAGCAATGACGCTCAAACTGACCACCTTATACAACTCTAATCCAAGTCATCCAGTCCAAGTGGTTTCAAGTCTCATTTACTCCCTCAGAAACCTGTAACAAATATGCAAATGAAAAGATTGCTAGATTTAAAAAAGCTACTTACCTACTAAGGCCTCTTAGTGCATGTGCCACATAAGATTTTTATATGGTTTTCAGTTTTCACCTTTTGCTATCTTCATCAAGCCACCTTGTTCGCTCCATGCCTATGAGTCCCAATCTTTCCTATCCTTCAGCTCAGCCTCAACTGAGTATTTTCTAGGTAAACCGTGGTCTACCTCGTTTCCTTTGCACCTTCTCTATCCATTTCTTTGCCAGATTAATTATATTGTTGTCCTGGTTTCATCGTTCTCTGATGGTTTTCATTTACTGGACTTCATGGGTCATCCCATTCATTGAATGATTCTAAGACACTTATGTACAATGATTCACAGTTTATTTGTGATTTCGTTAGTAACTTTCCAGCACTTTAACATGATCTATACACAGATTTAAAAGTAGGTTATCAGAAGAATCTGAATGAGGCCTTAAATTCTGAACTTGATTTGGTTGCAGCTATCTCACATACCTGATCTTACCAACATGCAAGTGTTTTTCAAAAAAGAGTTTCTTCAACACACAGGAAGGTATATTTTTTACTTTTCACATTAGTTTGATTCAGTTTATTTTGAGTGATTCATTTTGTTGCGGATTCTCATATCAATAATTTTTTTTTTCAGTTTTAAAGAAAGAGGCGCCCTTAACACGTTACGGATGTTATCAGAGGTATGTTCGTTCAAAGGAAAACCACATGTTATAAATGTTTTCAATTATGTTAAAAGATGCAAAATACACATATATCAGCCACCGGCCTGTTGCTCTACAGCATCTTTTAGAAAACATCAAGAAATATATATCGCATTTTGGCCGTTCATTAAATTAAATCCCTACTGATACTGACAACTATAATGTTGCTGAAATAAAAGGCAAATCGGTAGCTGATCATCAGTAGGTAGTAAAACGTGAGCTAATCTACAATTAGTTTCGGCTCCATTAAAGCCTAGACTTATTGTACTTCATGTAAACATAGTTGCTTAACAAACGTTAGTATAGTTAAGGAAAATGAAATTGAAACCATTACACAAAAATTAGCGTCTAACGTCAAAATTCAAAACAACGAGTTAAGCACACGCAAAAAATAGAAGACATATTAAAATAAAAAATGCGATCCGTAAGCGCAGGCAAAAATGTAAACAATTCACAGTCAGAGGAGGCCTCAAAGCTATCCCAGAATGCTTTGCATTCTATAATATATTATCGACAGCACAAATGGCGGCCGTCCGGATTTTCGCGCGCTTTTGAAGCAGCCGTGCAAAATTCAAAATGGTCTCCTGGTTCACAGTTAAACAAAAGTGTAAGCATAACTATTTAAAAATATGTTAAATTTAAACAGTATTATGACTGATACCTACTCGATAAGGACTCGCGGTCAAACCGAAGATCGCATGTGGATTTTTTGCCAGTGAAATGGAGCACCTATTGAGTTGTTAGAACTACGCGTTAAAACCACGAAATCGTATCAAATCTGGTAACAAATTAAAATTCATAAGAAAAGATATTTCCCATTATTTTATTTTTATACACGTGAATAAAATTCAAATTTAATCCAGTTATTGCGTTTTGATTAACCCTATCTGGCCCAGAAGGGAGAGGGGGGGGGGATGCAGAAAGTGCCCGCGCCAACTTCAAACCATTATAGCTCAGCAGCTGTTGTAGATACGGCAACGATATTTGATGACTTTTCCCAAAATATATTGGGGAATCATTTGACGTGCCGTTTTTGTCCCACTTAAGTAGCTGTTACCATGGCAACCACTTTTTCAGTGACAGGTCTAGAATCATATGAGTCATATGACGCCACCAAAGGTTAATTAGTTAATTGATCATCTGTTAATGCCTTAATTAATTAGTATACCAAGTTTGGTTGGTATACAATCATGCTTTTTGAGAAAAGTGACCACGGACACTTTCTGCCCCCCCCCCTTTCCCGGGGCCCAGGAACCACAGAAAAGCCCGGGCCAGATAGGGTTAACATAGTGGCGGTTGGGGAGCGGGTGAAACACGAGTTTAATGTGGACCTAGTACCGATTTCCCCCAAGAAACAAGAGGACAATACCAACAAACCAGTATCACAAGCACGCCCAGAGCAAAGCAAAAATTTTTCTGGTAGTCGTGACACCTGTTTCATCTTCTACACCCAATCTGCCATGAGTACAAATCATGAGGCCACCCCCCCAGCTGAAATCTCAATCTTGTTTTGCACGTTATTATGAAAATGGCTTATAATCCTGCATTGCCGATCTACCACGCCCTCCGTCGCTTTTGTTCTGATGTTACTAGTAGTTACTATGAGGTAGAGGGGTCAGTAGAAGCCTGTTAGTTTTAATGAATCTTTTCTTTTTCTCCAGGAGCAGCAGACACGTGGGGTGGTGGCTGCCTCTGCTGGTAACCACGCCTTGGCCCTGGCCTATCACGGGTTTGCGCTTGGCGTCCCTGTAACTGTAATTATGCCGGAGAACGCGCCGCTAGTGAAAATTTCACTTTGTAAGAAATATGGAGCAACAGTGAAGACGAGGGGTAATAATATATCTGACGTAAGTGGGCAAAATGTCATCCCTGCAGGAACGCTGAAGCAGTTTTATGTTGGAAGGGGAATGGAGGGGGGGAAGGGGGGGGGGGAGAATTGGTTGGTCCAATGACCTGAAGTGTTCGTGGATTTGTGGAAGTGGGGAAGGGGACGGGATAAAAGTTTGTCTCTCTGAATCTTCAAGGTTTTGCTTAAGTCCCCCAGCTTCCTCCGGGCTCCGGTGTGCTTGTGATGTAAATATTTCCTCAAACAGGAACTTCTTGATTCGATTATGGGTAACAACTTTTAGAAAAATTCCTAAGACTCAGAAAGAAGTTACAACAATGATATTTAACGAAAGAATGAAAACTAGGTGCAACAGTTTAAGAAAAATTTAAATACCTTGCTTATTTATTATTCTGACAACAAAACAATTCAGAGTTATGTCATATGTGCAGGAAAACATTTATACCAAATACGGTGTTTTCAATCAAGGAGTTCCGGAGTTTAATGCATGTTTCCCCCGGGAGACAGGTTTCGTATAAATAAAGTGGTTGACCGCAGTTGAAGGCAATCGGAATGCTCCTTTTTTCATTTAATACTACCACAATCATAAGGGGAGGGCGCTACTCCTTTTCCAAACTTTACTCCAGCATGCTGGTACTCATTTGTTCAGCTGAGTCGACTAAAGCAAGGACACATCATGGTGGTCAGGCCTTTGTCAGGCCAGGATTCGAACACACAACCTTCAAGTTACAAGTTGCACTACCTACTATCTCGAGATGAAAATGGCCTATCATGAAACTTTAAATAGGTAAATTGTAGTCCTTTCGATAGAGTTCAACTCGCAGATTACACTGTCGTTTGTTTTACAGGCGAGAGCGTATGCACTCAAGCTTGCGGCTGAAAAAGGATTTGCCTATATAAATGGGTAGGTAAGCTAATACCTAAGCCTTGCAACCATACAAACCTACCATAATCGTCCTAGTTTGCACAGCTTTAGCTCAAAATATGTTAGTTCATACAGATCTGTGTCCGTCTTTTCATTTATATATGTCTCATTTTTTCTATTTAGCCGCTGGCAGGCGGGTGCTTCTTGAAAGTGAGTCAACTTAACTGAGGTTTAGGCCAAATTTTAAGCCAGATTGCATCATGTAGGAATACTTAATATATAACACTTTTTCCGTAACACTGTTTCCGAGCAGGATACTCATGTGAATCTCAACTTGTACTGACCACGCATGACTGGGCAAAAATCCAAGCTGGCAGCAAGACGACGCCATGATGACGTCATGATCGGTATTTTGACTTTTGATGTTGTTGTAAGTTGTTCTAGGCCACCTTTGATCAAACGACGGCAAAAGAATAAAAATGAGATGCTCGTGTCAACTTGGATTATGAAGGCTTCTCGACATAAATTTTGATTATGCCTATGTATTGTTGGAACTTTTGTATTAATCCTTAAAGCCTCATGGCCATGTTGACGCCCTCCTACTCGACTTTAGTAAAGCCTTTGACAAGGTATCCCACCAGAAACGTGTCCATAAACTCCACCATTACGGAATTAGAGGGAAAACACTGCCCTGGCTGAGTGCTCCCAGTTTGTGTCAGTAGATGGTTGCCATTCCACCTCTATCCCTCTGACGTCAGGAGCTCCCCAAGGCATCGTGCTGAGTTCTACCTTATTCTTGCCATTCATCAATGACATTGTCAACCAATGTGTCTCTCAGATGAGGCTAATTGCAGATGATGTGGTGATTTATCGCGAGATCAAATCCCCATCAGATTATGACGCCTTCCAGAAGGATCTTGATAACCTGAAGTCTTGGGCGGATAATTGGCAAATGGACTTTAATGTCGCTAAATGCCACCTACTATATGTCACAAACCGACGGAAGAGCAGTGTGCGGCAGTACTCGATCGACTCCAAGGAGCTTTCATCAGTAGCAAATCATGACTACCTAGGCATCCGTTGCTCGCGTGATTTGTGCAGGAACAGCCACTGTAGTAAAGTCATCAGAAAAGCAAGCAAGACGCTTGGGCTGTTACGAAGAACCTTGAAACTTTGCCGCAAAGACGTCAAGGAACTGCCCTACATATCTATGGTGAGACCAATCCTTGAGTACGCTGCCCCTGTCTGGAGTCCATACACATCTGGGGACGTGGCGAAGCTTGAGCAAATACAAGAAAATGCCGCTCGCTTCGTCACCAACGACCATAAGATCAGCACCAGCGCCTCCGGCCTTGTGTCTGCATTAGGATGGGACACTTTAGAACATAGGCGGCTGCTTGCACAACTATTATTGTTCTATAAGATTCGTAATAATTACGTTAACATCCCTTTCCCTCAGTGTGTTACTCCGAACCCTAGGCGCACTAGACGCAAAGAATACATGTACGTTCAGCCTTCCTCAAATTTACAATAGTACAGTTACTCTTTTCTCCCAAGAACAATCAGGACCTGGAACTTACTCCCCTCGAATGTTGTCAATGCTCAGAATTTACATGAGTTTAAATCGGTCGCCATGCCTGCCATAAGAGCCATGCAGAACCCTGGCCACCTGCGGAGGCTTTAAGATACTGCCTCCGTACCCTAGTCATCCTAGCCATTAGCGAAAGCTACTTTAGGATTAAAATATTTGAGACTTTAAGAACACAATTATTAACACTTCTTTGGAGGAACTTTCGGAAGCATTCATATAATTACGATATACAATTGTAACTTCATTACACACCCACGTTTAGACACGTAAGTTAATACAGATCCAAATAGAGCCCATATTTCCAAAGAAAATTAAGCGCTTAAAATGTTTGATGGTTTTGAAAAGTCTGTTTAGTTCTTTATCTAGAAATTTCCATAGCGCAGCTGTTCTATAAAAATGTTGGCTGCTGCGGCTGCTAGTTCTAAAAAAGTAGTTTGTTGAGCAACTAAGAGTTTCTAGTTTCTAGTTTGTAGTACGTGTATTTCTTAAAGGTATTTATGAACTTAACATTTTCTTTAACTTGAGCGTGCTACTATCTAAGAACATGTCACATTACTGATTTCTTCGGGTTTGTTTGGTACGACTGTTAAGTTTGCAGTTATTGGAATTCATCCATGCCAGATTAGAGCCGTTCAGTTCTGCCATTCTGGTCGGTGTGACAGCGAGGGTTTTTGTTGAGTTTTTGGCGGGCAAAATGCACGCGCGTGTTTTGACATTCGGCCAGAACCAATTTTCTCGTGTCAGCTGGATCACACAAATGGAAAATACCTCAAGTAAGAGCTGCATTGAAATAATTTTGTTATCATAAAATCCCAAAAGCTCTGCTTACAAGGAAACCCGGCCAGGTTTTGTCTTCTGGCACTGATTCCAAGGTTATTTTGGCGTGTTTAGTGATGTGAAACTGATAGATTATAACAACGCCTGTTAGTTTGCATGTTTAAGGTAGGGAGGGTTTGCATCAACGTCCAGTTACCCTATATTTAGCCTACTAATTTAGGAACTGTTTAAGGACTAAGGAATAGGGAAGGAAGGGAAGATTTATATCAATGTCCAGTTACCCTTTAAATAGCCTCGATTTCGCGTACTAATTTAGGAACTGTGAAATGCTCTTTTTTAAAATATTTTTCTCCACAGCTACGACCATCCTTATATCATCGCCGGTGCGGGGACTGTTGGTCTAGAAATTGTTGATCAAGTCACAGATGTCGATGCTATTGTAGTCCCGACTGGCGGGGCAGGGTTGCTGGCCGGCATAGCAAATGCTGTCAAGCCACTGTTTCCCGACATAAAAATCATTGTAAGTATATATTGTTTGCCTTTAGTTTGAAATTGTGTAACTGACTTCAAAATATTTAAACGTTACCGCCATCCAAATAGAAGTCACCTGAACTCTCCACGATGATCTTACAAATTATATCTAAAGCAATCTACAATGGGTTACCTGCAATTATTCTCCATGGAGATCACTCTTAACCCTATTCAGACCGAGGTGAAGAATCTTCCATCCGTGATTTTGAAGATTTATAACTTTTTTGAAACTGCAGTAGCGCACCAAAACTTAGTTGTTTTCCTACAATTTATCAGTAAAGAATATTATGTGTTCAAAACGTTGAGTAACATCACAATTTAAATTATCCTTGGAGATCAATCTCAATCCAATTCAGACGGGGAAGCGGAAAAGCTCTTATTACACAATTTTAATTATTATTATTTTACTGGAAGGTTGACTCCTACCAGAAGTTCAGATTCTCATTTAAACGGATTTTACTCAGTTCAAGAGCCTTTGGTACGAGACACGAAGCGGCCCATCAGAGTTTTTTTTTATGGATTTGAAGATGGAACTCTAAAATTGCCGCTTAAATTCAGTTTTTCTTTTGTGGAAAGGTAAGGTTTAGGAGTCCTTTTGTGGGAAGTTCGCTGACTTATGCTCGACTTTTGACAAGTACGCTTTCTCGCAATGGTTAAATGGAACTGGAAAATACATGGATATCAGGCCATCAGGGAATGGAATTCTATAATGTAGAAATTAGATATGTTGGAAATGTTGACGTTTTTTACATTATTTGCTGTTTTAGTTTCCACTGGCATCGTTGTCGATAATCTCAAGTGATAGACTCAAATGTGTACAATTAACTGTATTCACTACTATTGGGAAACAATCAGTTTATAATGGTTATTGAACT
>JANRMR010133035.1:0-12805 GCA_025434825.1 Bergia sp. 'catenularis' | reverse complement strand
CTACTACTACTACTCCTACTACTACTACTACTACTACTACTACTACTACTACTACTACTGCTACTGCTACTGCTACTACTACTGCCACTACTACTACTGCTGCTACTATTACTACTACTACTACCTACTACTGCTACTACTGTTACTACTGTTACTACTGTTACTACTGCTACTACTACCTACTACTGCTACTACTACTACTACTACTGCTACTGCTACTGCTACTACTACTCCTACCACTACTACTACTACTATTACTATTACTACTACTACTACTACTGATGCTGATGTGGTGCTGTCGTGAGTTGTAATAACTGTCGTGAATTGTAATATGTCGTTAATTGCAATAAAGTCGTAAATTGTAACAAGACCTCGTCATAACTTGCAATAAATCGAACTGTCGTGAAATGTAGTAAGGGTTGTCATGAATTGTAATAAATTTTAAAAAAACTTGTTTTTATGTTATTATGCTGTGCTGGAATCGAGTTTGATGTTCATTTCATAAAAGTTTGAATAGCAATTGCATCTGCAGAAGAACGAATGTTTTTTACGGGTCTATTTATGTCCGTTAACGTCTGTGTCATTTCATATTATTAATCTATAACAAAACTTTTTTTTTTCTCTTTTGGCTGATTACAAGTCTGGGTTACAGCATTGCCAGATCTATACTGGATTTTTCTCACTTTTGTACAACACAGAATTGTTGTCGAGCATAATATAAGAAAAACGAATTATAGAAAAACCCGACTGCTACCCGATAATTTTAAAAAAATTTACTCAGTTGAAGACATTTCCTTGTGTATAACTCGAGCTAAGACTTCAGGTTTTCCATACATTTTTGCGGCTTGCAGTCGCCAGTGACGTCACTAGGGTTCTAAATATTGCGCAATAATCTTCGGAAATCTTCGAAAAAGCAAACATTTCGTTCATCTTCGTGCGTTTTTAATAGCCCATTTTCGAATTACGCTTCAATTCAAGTGAACAATAACTTGAAGTCGAGGGCAGGTGCTAAGAAATACAGCAAATGTATGGAAATTTCGTACCTGACCTCGACATCATGTTATTGTTTGCAGGAACTGAAGCGTAATTCGGAATTGGCCCATTCTTTTGATAAAAATAAATAGTATAAATTTTACTTCAATTCGAGAATGTGACCCATACCACTGAAGTACTCCTTTAAAAGCTGATGTAACTTGGCTGCTTTTTTCATCAATGTTTCCACACGTTCCATAAACAATATTCCGTGTCTACTGTTAGTAAGCATGTCCTCGAGTTGAATGGTTGTGAACGTGGAATACTTAAGAAAGATTATATCCACCCTATGTTGTTGCTGTCTGAACATTCAGAAATAATTCTTCTTTCCCTTTTCGCGAAACGCAAATTAGACATCGCAACTTGAATTTTCCACCATTTTAGATATTATTCCTATTAGGGACTTAAATGTACACGTATTGCTCTGTGAGAGACGATGTCTATGTTTCCTTAGTTAATTACCTTGCTTTTGCGAAACCAGACATTCGGCGTCTCACTGGACCCAGAGGCTTTCTCAACGTTAACTGACCGCAACATACAGCATTCATCATCTACGCATCCTTCTCTGTCATGCACTTTACATCGCCCTTCGCAGCATTCTGCCTCACAGAATTTGTACTTCATATTCAGCAGCCAGGGTAGCTTGGACATCATCTTCAATATCACACAAAGAAACCTTTGCACTTTGCACGCTTCGTCAGTGAGGAATGGTAAATCACCATCTTTATCCCCCATCAGGGCAACTGTGATTGCTTTCTTGCTTGAATAAATACATAGATCAGCTGTATCGCTTAAAGAAAAATTTACACAGTTACGGTGCAGCTCTCGGTGCATACCGGAAGGAATTAGGGCAATTCTCCAGTTCATGACATATGCAATTAGCTGTGGGAAGAATGCAGGAACTACATAATCTTCTGAAAATTGGATGTAAAGTGGAGGTGGGCCTGTTGTGACGGCAAAACGATATGCCAGGGACTGGTGTTTCTCTTGACATGGAGGCAGCAATGACGGAATAAGGTATGCCAAGGGTTTCTCTCCTTTTCGAGGTGATGACACCGACGGGATAACCACAAGAAGCTTAAAGTCTTCCATGATCTTAATGAGATCTTCTTCCATTCCTTTGGCGATTTTCTTCAAGACTTTCGCCATCAATTCTTCGTCGATAACCTTTCTTCTTTCCAACTGATAGCGCCATTGCTTTCTTTCTTTTTCCTAAAAAAACCAACGCATTTTGAAAAGGCCATTCAATGTTTAACAAAAAGGATTCTAAAATACAAATGCATACACAGAGAAAACTAAACCCAAAAGCACTATTCAATTTATCTGCAAAATTAAATATATTTTTAACAATGCCAAATCAAAGTATATACTATAAGTTTATACTAAAGCTAAATCCTTTCCCGAGCCAAGTGGCTCATAAGGACGGCGCTTATCTCTAGTTTCCGTAGCGTTAAGCGGATGAGAGTCTGCGACTCCCCCTGGACAGGACACTAATCCATCGCAGGTTGGCCCCAGCAGAAGCTGGTACTTATTTACATAGCTGAGTCGACTGGAGCAAGTCGGGCAAAGTGCCTTGCTCAGGGACACAACACTGTGGTCAGGCCAGGGATCCGAACTCACGCCCTTCAGGTTACGAGTCAGACACGCTAATCACTCGATCACTGCGTCACCATTTTATACAGTTCCGGGTTTTTCCCTTACGTTCTTTTGTTCACATGATAGCTTAAATATCTTTGAAGTAATTTGATGCATTTACAGTTTTCAGAAACACAAAAAACAAAAGTTTCTGTGCAATGTATATTAATGTTCATGAATGACTTTATTAGTGTCTGCAACTTTTTCATGCCGGCTGCCTTTTTCTATTCGCAATAATAATAATAATAAGAAGAAGAAGAAGAAGAAGAAGAAGAAGAAGAAGAAGAAGCAGCAGAAGAAGAAGAATTATAATAATATTAATAATAATAATAATAATAGGGTTTAGGTATTGTTGTTTAATTTTTTTGTCCCATTTATAAAACAAAGGTAATGTTAGAGGGTTGTTTAAATTCCGTACTTTTGAGATGTGTCAAGCTTTTGCCAGCTGTTCAGCTACTGTTATAAGCTGCAAAAATTTGCACGTGTTAAAATTTAGTTTTCTAATCCTGTTTTGTTCGTGGTGGATCTGCCATGGCTTACTTTTGATCTGGGCCTTAGTTCGATACGTTCCAACCGTTACTTCACGATAGAATCTACATCCAAATCCACATCTCTGATTGATGCATACAGAGCACTCAAATATTTTTTTAAATCACTTTCCACAAATTCTAGCTTAGGCCTGGCTTGCAGCACTCTTACACTGCTGGTGATCCGTGCCTCCTGTCAAAATCTAGCCAAGTTTGATTTTCCCCAGAAAAACATAATCTAATTTACATTCAACTTGTAAAGATCGAATTCCCTTTTTTTAACAAATAGATGTTAGTAAATATGTTAAAAATTCAACTTCCTAACATCTCCAAAAGAAAAATTTCTGGTATTAGTATTGATCAACTCCGTCACTACAAAAGACTACACACTTTCTCCGGGACGTGGCTTTCATTTTGTCTCAAAGCTTTACAGACAACTCACTCCACATGTACCTGTTGCTTGTTGGAGGTTTAAACTTAAAGTGCCTTTGTTACTCAACCTAAACGCATTCTTACCATTTTTTTCGACAACTTTCCTGCGTCTTCCGCTGAGCTATCCTCAATGGAGCTTTCCTAACAAATTGAAGCAACACCAATTTTAACATTGAACAATTCTGTCTGTTCTCTTGGTTCAACTACTTTGTACACACTCACTCACTCGCTACGGCAATGACATTTAAATGACTGAAAACAGATCAGAATTTTAAAATGAACTATAAGCCATTTTTCAATGAATCACATACTTTTGGTTTCAACCATAAACTCAATATCATTTAATCCTACACCTTCGTACAAATAAAAAATCTCAATCGTATTTTTAAAGCTGAATTTAAGATGGATCGGTATTAGATTTTCAGCAAAAAAGTACATGGGTCATTTGCTGTAAATTTTTGAACTCGTCTTAATAATTTTTTACAGCTTTTTTGTCTTCTGAGATCGCAATATGGAAATTCAAAGATCTTATTAATGATAAATCGGTGAAATACAGAACAGAGCTTACAAAGTACGAAGAAACAAAAGATGTAGTCAAGTCCAGAGCAAAACATGTCAACTTTCATTCCGCTTACACGAAACTGGGATGGTTTGATGAAACTGTTTGGGCTTTTTTGACCTTCAAAACCTCTTTGTTCCATTTTCCAATTCAATTTTAGACCAGCTGAACAATCAATTTGTGAGATAATTGATTTGTGTACCTCAAGCAAATAAATAAACACACTGTAGGTAAACGTAATAAGAACAGATCGCCCATTTACTCATTAGTACTTGTTAGAGCATCAGCTATCAAGAAATTTGAATCTCTAGTTCCAATGATACTGCCACTTGCAAATCAAATATAATCGAACAAATAAAGCAGAGCTTTCTATCAAAATGCTGAAATCCTCGTGTAAAGCAAACTTCAAACGGTTCCTCCGGAACAAGCGATAAAAATAAAGTTCTCTTAACTAAAAGCCGCCAGACAACAAACACATTTAGTGAACATATCGTTAGTTGTATCTTCGCCAAAGGAACTGTAATAAACAGTGAAAGGTAAACAATTAAATATATTACTGTCCGCAGCTTTCAGAACACCTCACTACAAAGATAATCATTACATGCAAGAATAACTAATACGGCTGAAATAGTTTCAGACTAAAAAAAAAATATATTTGGGTGTAGTTTTTCTGTCTAACAAAAACCCGACTTGATAAAGTCAAAGAAAACGAATATGAAATACAACAAAAATAAAAGTGCATGAGTTCTTATATGCGAGAATGAGTCAAAACAGAACAAGAATTATGCTGAAGCCGCTTCTGGTGATGTCATTTTCTAACTCAGTTAAGAGTTTGACGGCGAAACTCTTTTGACACGTAAATTATGAAAATTTATTGTACAAATGGTCTTCATTTCACACAGTTCTTAACCTCCTCATTATAATGAAAGGTGACCATTAACGGCTAAAAATGTTTATCAAGCAAAGGTCCGCCAGCTCCATCCCTGAAAGGCGGCCGTTAATGTACCAAATTACTTGTCACGCAAAGTTTACGTCAATGCTCATGGCGTCGCCCTAAAACCCCACAACCCCCAAATTTACATACTGATTCCAACACGACGTATACAATCTTAACATAAGCACTGTCTTTTTGTTTCACTCACCTGCTCTTCAAATGCGGCGAAGGATATTAGCTCTGTAATTCGGTTAATAAGCCAAGGGACATCTAACACCACTCTGTCACCAAACTGAAAAATAACACTATTGCTGTGGTAGAAATGCAGCATTTTGTTGACTTCTTGATCATCCAATGCGCACACTCTCTTAGCAATTTCTTGAATTTGGTGTTTTGTTAAATGGAAATACTTCTGAGACCTAAGAATTCTGACTGCTTCTTCAAACTGGAACCACTTCACGGGAACATCTTGCTTTACATTAAGTGATTCATTCAATATAATTGACACATTGGCACGCAATCTCGGTAGATCGTGTTGCTCCTTTCTTGAGTTGTCAACTGCAAAAAGGTGTTTTGTACAGATATGGGCATTGTAGGATTTGTTAGCAAGACTCACTCTGACTTCTTCATTTGCATGCTCAATATCTTCCTTGCTTACTTTGTCAGCATGAGTTCCTACAATCAGTACAGAAGGCTGATAAGTCGTGGACAGTTCTCCGACTTCATGGCTTCCTCTTTCCATTGTTTGGTAACTTTCCCCTTGTTGATGAGTGCGATCTACGATGCTGTGCACAGTTGCCAAAACGGAGTGCAGGCTGTCTAAGTTTGTCTCTTTGTTGTAGTTTGAAAGATGTATGTCAACATTTTCTGAGCGGAAAATTGGTGTTGCCTGGTCAGACAATTTCTTGTTCAAATCAAGGGCTAAAATGTAAATTGCATCTTCAATAAGAAAAGGGGATTGCATAGCACAGAACAACTGTTGACCGGCAAAGTCCCAGAATTCTAACACAACTTCTTCATCACTCACTTTTTTCTTTTCCAGGTTTGTGTTCAAGTACTCACTCAGCAACATAAAATAACGTTTTTCATCCAAAACGTAAAGGTCATTTAACAATGACGACACTGAATCTTCATTATTTTCAACCTGAAAAAAAAAACCTTGATTTACTCGTTGTGTCAAAAAGCTTTCAACATTAATTAATGTACTGGCTTATTTCGGAAAAAATGCCAAAACTTCACAACAATTCGTTATCCAAGTTTAGCAGTCCCAGGTTTTGTGCTAAACTGTCAATAGAATTTTATTCTTCTAATGGATTTTAAGAAATTTAAAACCCGACTGATAAAAAGGTATTTTTCGCAGTTTTCAAATTTTGGTATTTTAGTAAATTTTCAATGATTGACAGCCGTCATTTTATAATTGTCCGGAAAACTTCGCCTGTTCCAGTTTTATGATAAAAGTCAACTGAACTCAGTTCTGAAAAAAAAAAGCCCAAACAACTAAAAGCGGCTGAGAAAATATGTTTTTCTAAGTTTTTAGAAGAAGCTAAAACATCGATGCCAGACCGAGAAAGTTAAGTCTTTGTGATTTCCTAATTTGGATTGACAACTGCCAACCTTAATATTTATAATTTTATATTATTATGTTAATCTTTTGTATTATGTTTTTATTATTATTATCATTATAATTATCATCATCATCATTATTATTATTATTATTATTATTATTATTATTGTTATTATTATTATTGTCTTGAGAAGATTCATTCATTCAGTATTACTGTATATTTACAAAATTCTTAACTTGTACTTATGTCTTAAGCTATCGCTAAGCTTTCAATCACAACTGCGATCTTGTTCACAGCATAGTCTGTGGTGGACTGACTATTGTGGGAGTCTGGGACGGCTAATATGCCTGGCGATTGTGTTATTCCACACGGGTGAGAGATTGTATCTGCCCCCAAAACACACAAGCCAAATATTTATGCCCCTGCGTCCTATTGTCAGTTCCACTGGCTCCATTACCTATAAATGTGCTCAATTTCTGGCTGAAATCCTTTCGCCATTAATACGAACAACAGAATACCATGTGAAAAATTTCAAGGAGTTTGCATTAATTACGAGTGTCCCGATGGATAAAGCGCTGGAAATAATAAGATCCAAACTAGCGGAGGACGAAACACTAGCAGACAGAACATCGTTACTGCCAAATGACGAAATCCGATAGTTGGAAATGTGCTTCAAATGCGCATATTTTGTCTATCAAGACCAATACTTCCAACATATACATCGTGCCGCTATGGGATCACCAGTCTCGCCCATCGTATGTACCCTGTACATGGAAGCATTTGACCAGCGGGCCTTATCAACCGCACCCCACCCTCTGAGATTCTGGAAGAGATACGCAGACGACACTTGCGCAACCCTGAAGCGAGAATACTCACAGGAATTTAGTACAGAATACCTAAACTCAATCGATCCAGGAAAAATTCACTGGACATCTGAAGGGAAAGAGTTAAACGACACACCCGGCCCTCACACAAGCGACGCAGAAACCGAGAGAGTCCTGGCATTCTTGGACACAAAAATAGCGATACAGAAAAATGGCTCCATTATAGCCTCTTCCAGGCGCTCGGGGAAAACTTGGGGCGAATAAGGAAGGGAAATTGAGGAAGGGAGCGCCTGTGGAATTTGTAATGGAAAAGCTCCACCGCACACTATAACGCAATCAGATATGACGCGTGACATGGATGTCAATCAAACTAGCCTACAGGACAAAAACTCGGTGAGCTGGGATTCAGCAAACACCGCAAAGCTTAGTTTTATTTTACATATAGTCGACCTTATAATTTATAACAAATGCGATTCCCTAGAAAAATAAACACATTGTCCAGATAACTCCAACCATAACCTTTTATAAACATAATCAAGCTACCAGTAACACTGAAATCTCGAAATAATATTCCGCAAGTCGAAAGTGTCTTCGATTATACAACAGCAAGACAAAGACTATACAAGTTAACTGTTTTATGTGATAGTTATTTCTCAAATAATCTATTTTATTTATATTAACGTGTTAAGTTTGAGCCAATTTGAGCCGAAAACAAATTCATGGGTCAGTTGTTAGTCGCAGCACGGAAAATTTACCGACAACAATGAAAATTCATGTTTTGTGCTGGAGTAATATTTTATTACAAGACAGAGGACTTCATGTCATACAAGTAATTATAAAACTGTTAAAAATTCTGTTATTTACATTTCTAGTCTTAAAACGTAGCTGTTTATCACATGTCAGGAACTATAAGTACCTTAACTCACTGGGCTACATAGAAATCAGAATGTAAAAAAAAATAGAACTGTGTGTACAATGTTATTGAATGTTATTACTTAAATTGTGTCATCTGAGCTTACGGTAAATTGAAAAGAAAAAAGTTGGAAGGATGCTTCATATAAATATCCAGTTCGTTCCATTCTGAGACACAACGAACTTCATCCACGGCAATTCCAACAATCGCGTATTTTTTATTTTAATAATCTGCTTTCCCTGCTTTCCAATGTTTACAATACACTTACTCCCACTTTTTGGTTGTTGCTCGGAGAGTTTGTCCGATAACAAGACCTTAACTCTTATTGAACTGCAGTATCTGCAACTGATTTTGAAATTAATGGCGATACAACTGAAAAAGTAAATTGAATGGGAGATTTCAGTGTTCCGAGTGTCGAACCGGGGAATCGCTGTTAAACAAGTCTGAATACGCTCTGCCGTTCCAAACTCGATGAGAAGCGTGGTGAACACATTTTCTTTTTTATGCTAAATAAGTTCGGCACAGTTTCTGTTTTTTCTGTTAACAAGTTATCTGTGGAAATTGTATTTTAAAACAGTCTAAGACATCCATCGCTTTTTCAGTCTGGAAAGCAAAGAAAAGCAACCATAGACATAGTTGTGGTCCAGCCACGTTTATATAAAAAAACATCACGTATAGCGAATTGACCAATCAGAGCGTTATACCAGAATACTGGTATAAGGAAACCACTTTTGATTAACAATGTCTACAGGCCCCCTTCTTTCATTTTCTCCCCACCCCAACACGGGGCCTCCAAGAGGCTACTCCATTAAAAACAAGGGTAAAAGAACACACACCAACCAGTATCTTAATTTCAACAACAACCACCCACTGGACCACAAGAAAGGCACGGTTAAAACATTGACGCATCGATCGGATACACTAGTGAGTGATGAGGAAGACCGACGGAACGAAACTGAGCATGTCCGAAAAGCGCTGAAACTCAATGAGTACCCCAACTGGATACTCAACAACAGCAATAAAAGAAAAAAGAAAGCCACAAGTCACACCCAAAGCAGGAGTGGATCCAGGGAAAATAAGTAGTTTCCTTTGACCCTGAGTTTCTAGGGGGGTCCGGGGGCATGCTCCGCCGGAAAAATTTTGAAATCTGGATGCTCCAAAATGCATTCTGGTGCAATTTGATAAGGGATTCATGTTACCGGTACCTTAATATCTCAAAATGAATTCGATCAACATTTTTCAATATTTTACTCTGCAACTTTATTTATTTATGTTCTTAGTTAAGTTCAGAACCAAGCCTCACTCCCTATAGTGTATAGTACAACACTTGCAAGAGACTGTTTTAATGCAATGACAAACTGCTTTTACTCTTTTGTATTTTAAACCAGCATAACGCTCCATACATCGTCACAAAAATAAGATTAATCTTGAAATATTTCCAAAAAAGGTAGTTTAGTAAACGCTTTTAGCAGTATATATTCTGGTTTACAACCAAATGTTTGACTGGAAAACGTCGCTCTATTTATACCGTTTTAATAAACTTGATATATCACTGGCTATAAAAACACAGCTGCGCCAACACAATTTCCTGTGCTTGTGAACCGTGCTTTATTGTGAAAGCAAACAGTTCTGTTCCTACATTTGCATCGCTAAAGTATCTACGTGGCAGTCATATTTTTTTTGCTGAAGTCATTCAACAAGAATTCGGTGGGACAGTTAGAATGCTAGACATTGAGCTTTTGGCACGATTAAAACTCGAAACGAAAATTAGAAATAGAATCGAATTTATCCTGTGGTCAAACAATTGAAAAGCAAGTCGGCTTTGTAGTTGCGGGCATAAATAATAGTCTCTAAAATATTATTCCTGCTATCTCGTTTCCCTAACTGATATCTGACAATACATTAAACTGTGCCCGAAACTTGCACGCTTAAACATTAAAAAAAATGAAATGCGTAACACAAACCAAGAGTGGTAGAAGATTTGTGTTTAGTCTCGCGTCAAAAATAGAGTATGGCTTTAGCCTAAAATTCATTACGATAGGTGTGAAGAATTTACCCACCTTCCTAAGCCAAATTCCTTCACACACACTTCTTGTCTGTTCTTTTATCATTTTGGAGCTACTTTTTACACTTTAAAACATCCCTTCACCGGTCATAATTTGTATTCTAACTAGAACCAGTAGAGTCTATTATATGCCGAACATCTTTCACGCGAGATCGAAAGTTACATGTTGTTTACGTTCGTGAGTAGTTTGTGAGTGGTTTCCTAAATCTTCGTAGCCAATGGGAAGGCAGTTTGAGTGGTTTCCAAATCATCGGAAATCGCCCGACCAATTAAATTGCGTTTTGACAAGTTCACTGCAGACAATACAACAAAGCGAGGGCTTTTCTCGTGAATCACTGGTGAATCCCTGGTGAATCAGTTTAATAAACCTGACGGGGGAGGGTAGGAAAGGTAAAAATTTGTTCAAAAGGACAAAAAAAACGCAACTTACGACAATAAAAAGAGGAAACACATTGAAATGTGAAGTGTTGGGGATATTTTTAAAAAGCGCCACAAAATTGCGAGTGGTTTCTGGAAACTGGGTGAACTAGTCTGGATCCAGCCCTGCAAAAGCGAACACAGAGGCGACAATCACTACCAAGATGGGCAAAAGTTATGCGGTAGACTGCCATACGTGACAGGACTAACAGAACACTTACGTAGACTATACAGACAGTACGGGATCAACACACATGTTAAGCTGTCTGACACACTTCGACAACTGTTGGTCCACTCTAAAGACCCTGTTCCAAAGGCAAGGGTGACGGGCCCAGTCTACCACATTTCATGCGAATCGTGCCATGCCGATTATGAAGGCGAGACTCAACGGTCACTCAAAACCAGATTCGACGAGTATCGGAGACCTACAATCTCAGACAAAAACCTTGGACAGGGGCTTCCTTTCCCCCCCAATCCCCCTACCCAATGTTGTTTTGCAGTCGCGAAAAAAATACGGATAGAAAAGCCGGCAATATCGTATCAACACTGAAAGAGGGGGTGCGGGGGAGGAGTTTTTGCCAAGGGTGTCCAAAGACTTTTGGCTGCGATTGTATTCTCTATATATGCTAGAAATAGCTTGTCACGCTATTGGCCTACAAAAAGACTGAAATAATACGGCCAAATTGAAACAAAGCTGAAACTACCATACTAAATCATGAGTATAAGGGTTGGCCAAGGTAATATTGTGCCTAAGTTTAGAAAGAAAAGGCAATTTCAGAATTTAGAAAACTTTTCCATATGCGTCTGCATTTGGTCACCGGAAGTCCACGCTGCACCATAACAAGCATGCCACTGCACCATAAACTCAAAAGTCATTTATCCGTCGATCGATGAAATATTTTTAAAACCTTAAGGCTAAAACACCACCTGTTACAGTACTAAAATACGATGTTGATGTATTGGAATTTGAGTAAATGCTTGTCTCATACGTTACATCTGTTAACGGTGAACCGTCCAGATTGAAATTAATAGAGGCTATCAGTTATTTTCTGTTCTGTAACTTCCACGCTGCACCACACTTAATAGCTCCTCAACGCTCTTAATCGCTCCTTTTGGATTTTAAAACAAGTCAGATCATTAGTTCGTGTCCACGTTATTTAAACTGTACCTATTTAAATGTAATTTCGATACTGATGCGGCCGTAATAATTTAGCAAACGCATATTATCAAAGTAAGTGACGGTTTACCATAGGTTGCAATATAGTTTTCTGAAAGGGTTGAAAGATGGCAAAGTTAAACTTTTTGATATTTAATCTAAGTTTATTGATAATAAGCCCGTCGCATAATTTTTTTAGTTCAGTATTCATTGTCGGCTAGCGACGTATTAAATCTTTATGTATGTAAAGTAGAGAAGTGTTTTTTATAAACAAAAAAAAATATGTCTGAAGCTTTATGAATATCAGTATCGTTTAAGAGGAAAAGCCTATTAGGGGCCAAGTACAGAACCTGGTTTGACTCCATAGCGGTTCTCTTCTCTGGCGATAATGTAAGTTTCAATTACGAGAAGTGGGAGTTTTTCTTTGCCTGAATTATAACTTCTCACCCAGAATTAATGTAAGAAACCAGACTAGAGTTAATCGATGCATGTGTTGCAGTCATAATTTCAAAAAGGGGTTGCTCTATTGTCAGTTGTCACAAAATGTTGCAACGCATATCACTTTGACATCAAAAGGACTGAAAATCGATTTTGGATCATTTCTAAGCTTCAACTATTTAACCTATTTAACAACTATTCAAGGCTAAGTGCACGATGTTGGTACACGTCGGCATGAAGTCGCAATCAAACCCAATTTTTCATTAGTTTTCATGAATCCAGCATACTTTATACACTAATTTCTAGTT
>JANRMR010132924.1:0-12806 GCA_025434825.1 Bergia sp. 'catenularis' | reverse complement strand
CGACATACCAAATTACAGAGTAAACTTTCGTTATCTTCAACAAGAGAATAAAGATACTTAAATCAGCGTGCTTTGAAGTGACATTTTTAAGTGGAATTGTCATCAATTTTTTGATAGAACTATTAAACTCGATATAAACTGGCGACATCTGAATCTGATTTTTTCATATGGAGAGTTTTCACTTCTCATGAAAATTTCTTGCTATTCGTTAAACTACAACTTTAACTTCACTCGCTTTATCTTACCTCCAAATTTAACAGTTATAAACATTCCGTATTGCGAAGACAGAAGTCTGCAAATTAAACAAAAATTTAGAATCGAGAATGAAAAGTCTGACAACGAATACCTCAGGGGCACGCGCTATGATTGTGGTGTCATCGTCGAGGAATATGACGACAGCAGAGACTTTAAAAGCTTCTTGCGCCAGCACAACTTAACTCCTCAACGTCAACTTGGTTTTGTTTATATTCTCAACCATAACATGGCAATAAAAAGATATGAGGCTAGTTTAGAACGTTTCATATTCTATAACAAGTATTTTACAACAACAAAACACATGCTAGGTATTGATAGGAACACAGGAAAAAGGCGAGATATAAGATGGGCCTAAAGGAGAAAAGACAACAAAACAAAAGCAAAGTAAAACAAACAGAAACGAAACACTAATAATAATAGAATATGCAGATCTCAGAACAGAGCAGAACAAAAACGAACAAAACAGAAAATTCCAGAACAGAACAGAACAGAACAAAACAAAACAGAACAGAGTAATGCGAAACAAAATAAAACGGAATAGAACAGAACAGAAGCGAAGAAAACCAAACGGAACAGAATAAAACAGAAAACCACAGAACAGAAAAAAAAACTAGAAAAGAATAAAACAAAATTGAAGCGAACAAAACAGAACAATACATAAAGAACAAAACAGAATAGAATAGAATAGAACAGAACAGAACAGAACGTAACATAACTAAGAACAGAACCGAATAGAGCAGAATAAAACAGAAGTGAACAATACAGAACAGAACGGCTGATAGAATATAAAAGAATATGTAGAATACAACCTAACAGAACAGAACAGAACAGTACAAAACAGAACACAACACAACACGACACGACACGACACGACACGACACGACAGAACAGAACAGAACAGAAGAATAGAGAAGAGAACAGAATGGAAGAGAATATAAAAGCACTGAACAGAATGTAATGGGACAGAACAAAACAAAAGAATACAGAATAGAACGGAACAGAAGAGAATAAAACAGAATAGAACAGAACAGAACAGAACAAAACCGAACAGAAGAATACAGAACAGAGCAGACCAGAACAGGCCAGAACAGAACAGAACAGAAAAGAAAAGAACAGAACAGAACAGGACAGGACAGGACAGGACAGGACGGGACAGGACGGGACAGGACAGGAGAGGGCAGAATAGAATTAAACAGAACAGCGCAAAAACAAAACAGAACAGAACAGAACAGTACAGTACAGTACAGAACAGAAGACAACAGAAGATAACAGAACAGATCAGAACAGATCAGACCAGACCAGACCAGACCAGACCAGAATAGAATAGAATATAAAAGCACAGACCAGAAAATAATGCCACAGAACAAAACAGAATGCCGGAACAGAACAGAACAGAACAGAAAAGGACAGAAAAGCACAAACAAAACAAAACAAAACAAAACAGAAGAATACAGATTAGAAAGGAATGTAATTGAACAGAGTAGAACGGAATACAAAAGCACACGAGAGAAAAGAAAAAAACCGAATGGAATAGAACAGAACAGAACAGGACAGAACGGAACAGAATAACACAAAACAGAACAGAGAAGAACAGAACAGAACAGAACAGAACAGAAAAGAACAGAACAGAACAGAACAGAACAAAAGAGAACGGAACAGAACAGAAGAGAACAGAAGAGAACAGACCAGAACATAAATAAGAACACAATAGAACAGAACAAACGGAAGATAACAGAACAGAACAGAACAGAACAGAACAGAACAGAACAGAACAAAACAGAACAGAGCAGAGCAGAACAGAACATCATAGAACAGGAACAGAACAGACCAAAACAGAAGAAAAGAGAAGAGAAGAGAAGAGAAGAAAAGGGAAGAGAAGAGAAGAGAAGAGAAGAGAAGAAAAAACAAGAGAAGAGAAGAGCAGAGAAGAGAAGAGAAGAGTACACAACACAACACAACACAACAGAACAGCGCAAAACAGAAAAGAACATAACAAAACATAATAGAGCAGAACAGAACAGAATAGAACAGAACAGAACAATAAGGAAACGTATAGAACAGAACAAACAGAACAAAAGAGAAAAGACCAGAACATAAATAAAAACAGAACAAAACAGAACAGAACAAAACATAGCAGAACAGAGCAGAACAGAACAGAACAATACTGTACTGTACTGGAGACAACAGAATGGAACAGTACAGTACACAACAGGGCAGGGCAGAATAGAACACAACAGTACGGAAACGTACAGAACAGAACAAAAGAGAACAGAACGGAACAGAACAGAAGAGAACAGACCAGAATATAAATAAGAACAGAACAGAACAGAACAGAACAAAACAAAACAGAACAGTACAGAAACGTACAGAACAGAACAGAACAGAACAGAAAAAAAGAGAACAGAACAGAACGGACAAGAACAGAACAGAACAGAACAGAACATAAATAAGAACAGAACAGTACAGAATAGAACAAGACAGAAGAAAAGAGAATAGAAGAGAAGAAAACAGAAAAGAACAGAACAGAACAGAACAGAACAAAAGAGAACGGAACAGAACAGAAGAGAACAGACCAGAACATAAATAACAACACAATAGAACAGAACAAACGGAAGATAACAGAACAGAACAGAACAAAACAGAACAGAGCAGAGCAGAACAGAACATCATAGAACAGGAACAGAACAGACCAGAACAGAAGAGAAGAGAAGAGAAGAGAAGAAAAGACAAGAGAAGAGAAGAGCAGAGAAGAGAAGAAAAGAAAAGAAAAGACAAGAGAAGAGAAGAGAAGAGAAGAGAAGAGAAGAGAAGAGAAGAGAAGAGAAGAGACGAGAAGAGAAGAGAAGAGAAGAAAAGAAAAGACAAGAGAAGAGAAGAGAAGAGAAGAGTACACAACACAACACAACACAACACAACACAACACAACACAACACAACACAACACAACACAACACAACACAACAAAAGAGAACAGCGCAGAACAGAACAGAAAAAAACCCACAGAAGATAACAGAACAGAGCAGAACACAAAAGAACAGCACAGCACAGAACAGAAAAGAACATAACAAAACATAATAGAGCAGAACAGAACAGAACAGTACGGAAACGTACAGAACAGAACAAACAGAACAAAAGAGAACAGACCAGAACATAAATAAGAACAGAACAGAACAGAAAATTACAGAAACGTACAGAACAGAACAGAAGAAAAGAGAACAGAACAGAACGGAACAGAACAGAACAGAACAGAACAGAACAGAACATAAATAAGAATAGAACAGAACAAAACATAACAGAACAGAAGAGAACAGAACAAAAGAGAACAGAAGAGAACAGAAGAGAACAGACCAGAACATAAATAAGAACACAATAGAACAGAACAAACGGAAGATAACAGAACAGAACAGAACAGAGCAAAACAGAACAGAGCAGAACAGAACATCATAGAACAGGAACAGAAAAAACCAGAAGAGAAGAGAAGAGAAGAGAAGAAAAGACAAGACAAGAGGAGAGAAGAGTAGAGAAGAGAAGAGAAGAGAAGAGTACACAACACAACACAACACAACACAAGAGAACAGCGCAGAACAGAAAAGAAAAAACCCCAAAAGATATCAGAACAGAGCAGAACACAACAGAACAGCACAGAAGAGAAAAGAACATAACAAAACATAATAGAGCAGAACAGAACAGAACAGTACGGAAACGTACAGAATAGAACAAACAAAACAAAAGAGAACAGACCAGAACATAAATAAGAACAGAACAGAACAGAACAGAACAGAACAGAAAATTACAGAAACGTACAGAACGGAACAGAACAGAACAGAACAGAACATAAATAAGAACAGAACAGAACAGAACAGTACAGAAAAGAACAGAACAGAAGAAAAGAGAACGGAACAGAACATAACAGAACACAACAGAACAGAACAAAAGAGAACGGAACAGAACAGAACAGAACAGAACAGAACAAAAGAGAACAGAAGAGAACAAAAGAGAACAGACCAGAACATAAATAACAACACAATAGAACAGAACAAACGGAAGATAACAGAACAGAACAAAACAAAACAAAACAAAACAAAACAAAACAAAACAGAGCAGAGCAGAGCAGAACAGAACATCCTAGAACAGGAACAGAACAGACCAGAAGAGAAGAGAAGAGAAGAGAAGACAAGAGAAGACAAGAGAAGAGAAGAAAAGACAAGAGAAGAGAAGAGCAGAGAAGAGAAGAAAAGAGAAGAGAAGAGAAGAGAAGAGAAGAAAAGAGACGAGAAGAGAAGAGAAGAGAAGAGAAGAGAAGAGAAGAGAAGAGAAGAGAAGAGAAGAAAAGAGACGAGAAGAGAAGAGAAGAGAAGAGAAGAAAAGAGACGAGAAGAGAAGAGAAGAGAAGAGAAGAAAAGAGAAGAGAAGAGACGAGAAGAGCAGAGAAGAGAAGAAAAGACAAGAGAAGAGAAGAGAAGAGAAGAGAAGAAAAGAGACGAGAAGAGAAGAGAAGAGAAGAGAAGAGAAGAAAAGAGACGAGAAGAGAAGAGAAGAGAAGAGAAGAGAAGAGAAGAGAAGAGAAGAGAAGAGAAGAAAAGAGACGAGAAGAGAAGAGAAGAGAAGAGAAGAAAAGAGACGAAAAGAGAAGAGAAGAGAAGAGAAGAAAAGAGACGAGAAGAGAAGAGAAGAGAAGAAAAGAGAAGAGAAGAGAAGAGACGAGAAGAGCAGAGAAGAGAAGAAAAGAGAAGAGAAGAGAAGAGAAGAGAAGAGAAGAGAAGAAAAGAGACGAGAAGAGAAGAAAAGAGACGAGAAGAGAAGAGAAGAGAAGAGAAGAGAAGAGCAGAGAAGAGAAGAGTACAACAACACAACACAACACAACACAACACAAGAGAACAGCGCAGAACAGAACAGAAAAAAAACACAGAAGATAACAGAGCAGAACACAACAGAACAGCACAGAACAGAAAAGAACATAACAAAACATAATAGAGCAGAACAGAACAGAATAGAACAGAACAGAATAGAACAGAACAGAACAGAACAGTACGGAAACCTACAGAACAGAACAAACAGAACAAAAGAGAACAAACCAGAACAAAAATAAGAACAGAACAGGACAGAACAGAACAGAACAGAGCAGAACAGAGCAGAAAAGAACAGAACAGTACTGTACTGTACTGGAGACAACAGAATGGAACAGTACAGTACACGACAGGGCAAGGCAGAATAGCACACAGCAGTACGGAAACGTACAGAACAGAACAAAAGAGAAGAGAAGAGAAGAGAAGAGAACACAACAGAACAGAACAGAACACAACAGAACAGAACAGAACAGACCAGAACATAAATAGGAACAGAACAGAACAGGACAAAACAGAACAATACAGAAACGTACAGAACAGAACAGAACAGAACAGAAGAAAAGAGAACAGAACAGAACGGAACAGAACAGAACAGAACAGAACAGAACAAAAGAGAACGGAACAGAACAGAAGAGAACAGACCAGAACATAAATAAGAACACAATAGAACAGAACAAACGGAAGATAACAGAACAGAACAGAACAGTACAGAACAGAACAGAACAGAACATAAATAAGAACAGAACAGAACAGAACAGTACAGAGTAGTACAGTACAGAATAGAACAGAGCAGAACAGAACAGAGGAAAAGAGAACAGAACAGAACAGAACAGAAAAGAATAGAACAAAACAAAACAAAACAGAACAAAAGAGAACGGAACAAAAAGGAACAAAACAGAAGAGAAGAGAACAGAACAGTACAGAATAGAACAGACCAGAAGAAAAGAGAATAAAACAGAACAGAACAGAACAAAACAGAACAAAACAGAACGGAACAGAACAGAAGGGAAGAGAAGAGAACAGACCAGAACATAAATAAGAACAGGACAGAACAGAACAGAACAGATCAGTACAGTACAGAACAGAGCAGTACAGAAAAGAACAGAACAGAACAGAACAGAACAGTACAGAATAGAACCGAACAGAACAGAAGAAAAGAAAATAGAACAGAACAGAATAGAATAGAACAGAACAGAAAAGAACAGTAGAGAATAGAACAGAACAGAACAGAACAGAAGAAAAGAGAATAGAACAAAAGAGAACATAATAGAACAGAACAGAACAGAAGAAAAGAGAATAGAACAAAACAGAACAGAATAGAACAGAACAGAACAGAAACAGTACAGAATAGAACCAAACGTAACAGAAAAAAGAGAATAGAACAGAACAGAACAGAACAGAAGAGAATAGAATAGAACAGTACAGAACAGTACAGAACAGTACAGAACAGAACAGAACAGAAGAGAACAGAACAGTACAGAACAGTACAGAACAGAACAGAACAGAAGAAAAGAGAATAGAATTAAATGGAACAGAACAGAACAGAACAGAACAAAACAAAACAGAACAAAAGAGAACGGAACAGAAAGGAACAGAACAGAACAGAAGAGAACAAAACAGAACAGTACAGAATAGAACAGACCATAAAAAAAATAAAATAATACAGAACAGAACAGAACAGTAGAGAATAGAACAGAACAGAACAGAACAGAAGAAAAGAGAATAGAACAAAAGAGAACATAATAGAACAGAACAGAACAGAAGAAAAGAGAATAGAACAAAACAGAACAGAATAGAACAGAACAGAACAGAAACAGTACAGAATAGAACCAAACGTAACAGAAAAAAAGAGAATAGAACAGAACAGAACAGAACAGAACAGAAGAGAATAGAATAGAACAGTACAGAACAGTACAGAACAGTACAGAACAGTACAGAACAGAACAGAACAGAACAGAACAGAACAGAAGAGAATAGAACAGTACAGAACAGAACAGAACAGAACAGAACAGAAGAAAAGAGAATAGAATTAAATGGAACAGAACAGAACAGAACAAAACAAAACAGAACAAAAGAGAACGAAACAGAAAGGAACAGAACAGAACAGAAGAGAACAAAACAGAACAGTACAGAACAGAACAAAAGAAAACAGAACAGAACGGAACAGAACAGAACAGACCAGATCAGACCAGACAAAAATAAAACAGAACAGAGCAGAACAGAACAGTACCGAAATGTACAGAACAAAACAGAACAGAACAAAAAAGAACAGAACAGAACGAAACGGAACAGAACAGACCAGAACATAAATAAGAACAGAACAGTACAGAACAAAACAGAAAAGAACAGAACAGAACAGAACAGAACAGAAGAAAAGAGAATATAACAGAACAGAACAGAATAGAACAGGACAGAACAGAACATAAATAAGAACAGAACAGAACAGAACAGAACGGAACAGTACAGAACAGAACAGTACAGAATAGAACAGAACAGAACAAAAAAAAAGAGAATAGAACAGAACAGAACAGAACAGAACAGAACGGAACAAAAGAGAACAGAACAAAACGGAACAGAACAGAACAGAACAGAACATTACATAACATAACATAACATAACATAAAAAAGAACAGAACAGAACAGAACATAAATAAGAACAGAACAGAACAGAACAGTACTATATTGGACACAACAGTATAGAACAGACCAGACCAGACCAGACCAGACCAGACCAGATCAGACCAGACAAGAACAAAACAGAACAGAGCAGAGCAGAATAGAACAGTACCGAAATGTACAGAACAGAACAGAACAAAAGAGAACAGAACAGATCGAAACAGAACAGAACAAAACAGACCAAAACATAAATAAGAACAGAACAAAACAGAACAGAACAGAACAGAACAAAAGAGAACAGAACGGAACAGAAGAGAACAGAACAGAACATAAATAAGAACAGACCAGAACAGTACAGAATAGAACAGAAGAGAACAGAACTGAAGAAAAGAGATTAGAACAGAACAGAATAGAACAGAACAGAACAGAACAGAACAGAACAGGACGGAACAGAAGAGAACCGAAAAGAACATACCAAAACAAAAATAAGAACAAAACAGAACAAACGGGTAAGAGCAGAACAGAACAGAACAGAACAGAACTGAACAGTACCGTACTGGACATAAAAGAAGAGAACAGTACAGTACAGGACAGGATAGGACAGGGCAGAATAGAATTAAACGGAACAGAACATAAAAGATCAGAACTTGAAAAAAACCCAGAAGGTAACAAAACAGAACAGAACAGAACAGAACAGAACAGAGCAGAACAGTACAGAACGGAACAGAACATAAGAGAACAGACAAGAACATAAATAAGAACAGAACAGAACAGAATAGAACAGAGCAGAACAGAACAGAACAGACCAGAACGTAAAAAAGAACAGAAGATACCAGAACAGAGCAGAACAGAGCAGAACAGAGCAGAACAGAGCAGAACAGAGCAGAACAGAGCAGAACAGAACAGAACAGAGCAGAACAGAGCAGAACAGAGCAGAACAGAACAGAACAGAACAGAACAGAACAGTACTGTGCTGTGCTGGAGACAACAGAATGGAACAGTACAATACACGAAAGAACAAGGCACAATAGAATTAAATGGAACAGAACAAAACAGACCAGACCAGAACAGAACAAAACAGAAAAGAGCAGACCAAAAAAGTACCGAAACGTACAGAACAGAACAGAACAGAACAGAACAGAACAAAAGAGAACAGAACAGAACAGAACAGAACAGAGCAGAATAGAACAGACCAGAACATAAATAAGAACAGAACAGAACAGAACAGAACAGAACTGAACAGAACAGAGCAGAACAGAACTGAACAGAACAGAACAAAAGAGAACAGAACAGTACTATGTTTGGCACAGTATAGAACAGTAGAGTACATGACAAGACAGGGCAGAATAGAATTAAACGGAACAGAACAGAACAGAACAGAACAGAACATAACAGAACAGACCAGACCAGACCAGAACAGAACGGAACGGAACAGAACAGAACAGAACAGAACAGAACAGAAGAAAACAAAACAAAACAGAACAGAGCAGACCAGAACAGTACCGAAACGTACAGAACAGAACAGAACAAAAGATAACAACAGAACGGAACAGAACAGAACAGAACAGAACATAATAAAAACAGAACAAAACAAATCAGAACAGAACAGAACAGAACAAAACGGAACAGAAGATAACAGAACAGAACAGAACATAAATAAGAACAGAACAGAACAGTACATAACAAAAGAGAACAGACCAGAACATAAATAATAACAGAACAGAACAGAATAGAACAAACTGAACAAACGGGGAAGAGCAGAACAGAACTGAACAGCACTGAACAGAACTGAACAGTACCGTACTGGACACAACAAAATAAAACAAGAGCAGAACAGAACATTAAAAAGAACATAAGATAACAGAACAGAACAGAGCAGAACAGAACAGAACAGAACAGAACAGAACAGAACAGAACAGAACAGAACAGTACGGAAACGTACAGAACAGAACAAACAGAACAAAAGAGAACAGACCAGAACATAAATAAGAACAGAACAGAACAGAACAGAACAGAACAGAACAGAACAGAACAGTACAGAAACGTACACAACAGAACAAAACAGAACAGAACAGAAGAAAAGAGAACAGAACAGAACGGAACAGAACAGAACAGAACAGAACAGTACAGAATAGAACAGAACATAATAGAACAGAACAGAAGAAAAGAGAATAGAACAGAACAGAACAGAACAAAAGATAACAGAACAGAACAGAAGAGAACAGACCAGAACATAAATAAGAACATAATAGAACAGAACAAACGGAAGATAACAGAACAGAACAGAACAGAACAGAAAAAAACAGAACAGAGCAGAGCAGAGCAGAACAGAACATCATAGAACAAGAACAGAACAGACCAGAACAGAAGAGAAGAGAAGAGAAGAGAAGAAAAGACAAGAGAAGAGAAGAGCAGAGAAGAGAAGAAAAGAGAAGAGTACACAACACAACACAAGAGAACAGCGCAGAACAGAACAGAAAAAAAACACACAAGATAACAGAACAGAGCAGAACACAACAGAACAGCACAGAACAGAAGAGAACATAACAAAACATAATAGAGCAGAACAGAACGGAACAGAACAATACGGAAACGTACAGAACAGAACAGACAGAACAAAAGAGAACAGAGCAGAACATAAATAAGAACAGAACAGAACGGAACAGAGCAGAACAGAACAGAACAGTAGTGTACTGTACTGGAGACAACAGAATGGAACAGTACAGTACACGACAGGGCAGGGCAGAATAAAACACAACAGTACGGAAACGTACAGAACAGAACAAAAGAGAACAGAACGGAACAGAACAGAACAGAAGAGAACAGACCAGAACATAAATAAGAACAGAACAGAACAGAACAAAACAGAACAGAACAGAACAAAACAGAACAGTACAGAAACGTACAGAACAGAACAGAAGAAAAGAGAACAGAACAGAACGGAACAGAACAGAACAAAGTAAATAAAAACAGAACAGAACAAAGTATTTAACACAACAAAAAAACACAACAAAACACAAGAGAACAGTGCAGAACAAACCAGACTAGACCAGACCAGAACAGAACAGAACAGAACAGAACAGAACGGAACAGAACAGAACAGAACATAAATAAAAACAGAACAGAACAAAGTATTTAACACAACAAAAAAACACAACAAAACACAAGAGAACAGTGCAGAACAAACCAGACCTGACCAGACCAGAACAGAACAGAACAGCACATAACAGAATAGAGCAGTACAGAAGAGAACAGAATAGAATAGAACAGAACAGAACAGAAAAGAAAAGAACAGAACAGAACAAAACAGAGGGAAACAGAACAGAACAGAACAGTACACGACAGGACGGGGCAGAAAAGAATTAAACAGAATAGTGCAAAACAGAACAGAATAGACCAGACCAGAACATAGATAACAACAGAACAAAAATGAACAAAAGAGAACAAAGTAGAACACAACACAACACAACACAACACAACACAACACAAAAAACACATCACAACACAACACAACACAACACAACACAACACAACACAACACAACACAACACAACACAACACAACACAACACAACACAGCACAACACAACACAAGAGAACAGTGCAGAACAAACCAGACCTGACCAGACCAGAACAGAACAGAATAGAACAGAACATCAGAGAACAGAATAGAGCAGTACAGAAGGGAACAGAACATAATAGAACAATCCAGAGGAGAACAGAACAGAACAGAACAGAACAGAACAGAACAGAACAGAACAGAACAAAACGAAACAAAACAGTACAGAGCAGAATAGAACAGTACAGGACAGAACAAAGCAGAACAGTAGACGACTGGACGGGGCAGAATAGAATTAAACAGAACAGCGCAAAATAGAACAGAAAAGAACAGAACAGAACAGCACAGCACAGAGCACAAGAGAAAAGTGCACAACAAACCAGACCAGACTAGACCAGAACAGAACAGAACAGAACAGAACAGGACAGAACAGACGAATACAGAATAGAACAGAATAGAACAGAGGAGAATAGTGGGGAACAGAACAGAAGAGACCGAACAAAACAGAACAGTACAGAAGAGAACAGAAGAGACTCGGACAGAACAGAACAGAATAGAACAAAACAGAACAGAAATAAGAACAGAATACAACAAAACAGAGGAGAACAGTACAGAACAGAACAAAACAAAACAAAACAGTACAGAGCAGAATAGAACAGTACAGGACAGAACAAAACAGAACAGTACACGACAGGACGGGACAGAATAGAAGTAAAGAGAACAGCGCAAAATAACAGAACAGAACAGAACAGAACAGAATAGAACAGTACAGGAATAAACAAAACGGAACAGTAGACGATAGGGCGGGCAGAATAGAATGAAAGAGAAGAGCGCAAAACAGAACAGAACAGAACAAAACAGAACAGACCAGAACATAAATAAAAAGAGAACAGAATAGAACAGAAAAGAAGAAAAGAAGAGAAGAGAACAAAACAAAACAAAACAGTACAGAGCAGAATAGAACAGTACAGGACAGAACAAAGCAGAACAGTAGATGACTGGACGGGGCAGAATAGAATTAAACAGAACAGCACAACATAGAACAAAAAAGAACAGAACAGTGCACAACAAACCAGACCAGACCAGACTAGACCAGACCAGAACAGAACAGAACAGAACAGAACAGAACAGAACAGAACAGAACAGAACAGAACAGAACAGAACAGAACAGAATGGAACGGAACAGAACAGGACAGAACAGAACAGAAAAGAAAAAGAAAAGACCGGAAGGGAACAGAACAAAACAGAGGAGAACAGAGGAGAACAGAACAGAACAGAACAGAACAGAACAAAACAGTACAGAGCAGGATAGAACAGTACACGACAGAACAGAACAGTACACGACAGGATGGGGTAGAAAAGAATTAAACAGAATAGCGCAAAACAGAACAGAACAGAACAGAACAGAACAGACCAGAACATAAACAAAAACGGAACAAAAATGAACAAAGCAGAACACAACACAACACAACACAACACAACACAACACAACACAACACAACACAACACAACACAACACAACACAACACAA